>JARVLU010000528.1:11662838-11675779 GCA_031762415.1 Simpsonichthys santanae | reverse complement strand
CTGACTCAATGTTCCCCACCTCAGCTAGGAGGTGGTTAAAGCTCTCTCCAGGTTTGTGCTGAAGATCTTTCTGAAGGGTTCTTCTGCCAGGCGTTTCCAGCAAACCCTCACTACATGTTTGTGTCTACCGGGTCTGTCTGGCATCTTTCCCCGCCATCTTATCCAACTCACTACCAGGTAATGATCAGTTGACACCTCAGCTCCTCTCTTAACCAGAGTGTCCAAAACAAATGGCCGCAAATCAGATGACACGACTACAAAGTCAATCATCGATCTACAACCTAGGGCGTCCTGGTGCCAAGTGCACTTATGGACACCCTTATGTTCAAACATGGTGTTCATGATGGACAAGCTATGACTAGCACAGTGGTCCAACAACAGAACACTGCTTGAGTTCAGATTAGAGTCCATTCCTCCCAATCATGGCCCTCCACCACCCTAACCAAGTACTCCAAGAAGGCCAGATACTCTGAACTGCCATTCAGCACATAGGCACAAACAACAGTCAGAGCCTGTCCCTCGACTTGAAGGCACAGGGAAGCTACCCTCTCATCTACCGGGGAAAGCTCCAACACACAGGCCTAGGCACAGGGCCTAAGAGTATATGCACACCAGCTTGGCAACACTCACCATGGGCAACTCCAGAGAGGAATAAGGTCTAGCCTCTCAAAGAGATTGGTTCCAGAGCCCATGTTGTGCGCCGAGGTGAGCCCAACTATATTGTCGGTACCTCTCATCATTATGCACAAGCTCAGGCTCCTTCCCCACCAGAGAGGTTACACTCCATGTCCCAAGAGCCAGCTTTGATAAGCCACGGCCAGAGCACCAATATCACCACCTTCAGCCACTGCCCATGGATTCATGCACCCAACTCATATGGCCCCTCCTGCAGGTGGTGGGCCCACAGGAAGGCAAACCCATGTTGCTCATTTGGGCTGAGCACGACCGGGCCCCATTGGTAGAGACCCAGTCACCAGATGCTTGCAGACAAGCCCCTCCCCAAGGCCTGGCTCCAGGGTGAGGCCCCGGTAACCCACGTTCAGGAAATGGACACAGAGTTCCTTGTGGTTTTATGTCGATAAGAGTCTTTGGGATTACTATTTGTCTGGCCTGTCACCTAGAACCAATATGCCTTGGAAGACCCTACCAGGGACAATTAAAATTACCCCAGACAGCATAGCTCATAGGATTGTTCAGGCGCACAAACTCCTCCACCACGATAAGATGGTGGACCCAGTTCATATTTTTATTAAAGACTAAACAAACAAGACCTACATCACAAATTGATGATTATTAACTTTTATTATATTTTATCTACTACATGTACCCATTTTGCACAGGGGTCATAATCAAGTCATTTATAAGGAATCTTTCCTGAAACTCTGTTCAAATGTTATTATTTATTTCAATTTCTTCTCATTCTTCATGCCATTTTATTTTTCAAATGTTTTCAACATTGTTAGATTGTTATTTTACTACTGTTTATGTGTTGAAAATATGTGATTTAGGATTACTGTAGCTATGTGGTCAGTATGAGCATGAACTGTGATAAGTGGTCAGTACCATGGTTTTGTAATTCAGAAGCTGAGGGTTTCACCCCAGGTTGCATCATGAAGTGTATCTAATGTAAAGCAGTTGACAAATTGCTGCTCACTGTAGCAATCCCTATAATAAGGAGCAGCTGGAAAAACAACAACAACTGAGAAGTTGTGTTTTGTGACAAAGCTCAAGCACAGCCTTTAAAAATTTAATAGAGTCAGTTGGTTTTACCCAAAACGTCCAAACATCTACTCATTCTCATCATCCCTCTCGACCTGGTTCTGACTCATGGCATGGAGATGAATAACATCCTGTTCTGTCTGACCATTTTTTAATAACCTTTGAGTATACATTAAATGACTGCACAGTCACTAAAACTAAATTTCATCTTAGCAGGTGCTTATCAGAAAATGTTGTAACCAAATTTAAAGATTCTCTTCCATCTTTGTCCTCTGTGTTGCAGCATAATACAGCAGAGAGCAATGACAGATCATCTGGTTGATAATTTTACAACTTCTTCGCAAAATTTACTCGATTAAGCTGTTCCGCTGAAAAAGAAAGTAATCAATCAGAGGAGATTAGCTCCTTGGTTTAATTTTGAGTTATGTACTTTAAAACATACATACATCTAGAAATATCTTGATGCATGCTCAATAATCCAGGTAGACATCTAGAAAGCTGGAAAGAAAATGGTGCTCCACTAAAGTTGAGGAATTTTATTTTTCTTGAAGATATAGTCTGCTAATGAACAAAATGCACTCTGCAAAGCTAGGACTTTATATTATTCATCTTTAATTGATGAGAATAAAAATAACCCCAGGTTCCTTGTCAGTACCATAACTAGACTAATGAAAAATCCTATCACTGTTGATTCATGTATCCCTACAACTATAAGCACTGATGACTTCATGAGATTATTTATAAAAAATTGTTTCAATTAGGGAAAAAATTCAAACCAACATTTCTATCGCCTCTGGTTCTGTGTCAGATGAGACAACTTTAAAAATGTCACTTGAACCTGATATTTAGACAGCTTTTGTACTGTTGAGCTCTTTGAATGGTCAAAAATAATAATGTCATCCAAACCATCCACATGTCTGCTAGATCCCATCCCAACCAGGCTATGTAAAGATGTATTTCCCTTAACCAAATCTTGGATCTGTTTAATTTGTCCCTAATAAATGATTACTTACCATAGAGCTTTAAGATTTCTGTAACTAAACCTTTACTTAAGAAACATAACCTTGACTCAGGAATCCTAGCCAATTATAGACCTATATCTAATCTAACTTTCATCTAAAAAATTATACAGAAAATATTGCCTGGTCAGTTACGTGATCATCTGCAAAGAAATTATTTATTTTAAGAGTTAGGGTCAGGGCTTAGAGCTCACCATAGTACAAAAATAACACTTGTGAAAGTTACTGATATTCTCATGGCCTCTACACTGGTCCTGTTAGCTTGTTCAAGTCCCCAAATGGAACATAAACCAGCAATAAACTAAATATTAAACAACACATATCTGTTGTTTATATGTGCTTTCTTACATAAAATGTACCTCAATTTATAAAATTGTCTTTGGTTCATGATACAGGAAATCATCTGCCCCACTAATAGTTTTGCTCAGGATCCGCCGCCACTGGTTAAAACTCATCAGTCAGTAGGTCCACACACTCGTGACACACCATAAACACCAGAGGCATTCATTAATAGTTCATACAGTAAAAAGAACATTAGAAAGCTTTAAAATGTTTTTGTCTCAGATAAATGACGGATCTGATGCTTTGGACGACCTTATTTCCTCTGCTGCTTATTACAGTATTTCTGTTTTGCACGTTGGCATATTTTCACCACAAACATGTTCGTGCGAACATGAAAAATGTCAGCTGGGTTTCAGTAGAGTAAACAACCAGGTCAGACAAGGTCAAGCATTCATATCTGGAGTCTGCTGAGGCCTGTTGGATTGTGGGTAACACATGGATGGAGTAAACTCTGTGGCCTAGTTTGCAGAATATAAAAGGTGCAACGGAGGTTTTGGCACAGTTTGGTAATTATATAATTCATCTCTGTCTATAAAAGCTGCAAGACATGACGCCCTGGATGTTCCTCAGCGAGCAGCCGAGGGGGAATACTCCGTAGCTGTTGGGACTTGCTTCTTTAAAGCTTAGGTTAAAACCGCACCTGATCTGATGAGCATAATTGTAACCATCAATGTCTGAGGTGCTTTATGAAGGTGCTGATAGAGAGACAACTGGGACAGTTGGAAAAACAGTGTTTTGTTTAGAAGGACACAAACACAAGGTTGTTGTTTTTTTGGTCACGTCCAGGAGGCGAAAGGGGAACGGTTCGGTTTGCCTCATGCGGAACTGCTGGGTCGCATCTTCAACACTTAGCACATGAACTGCAGCAGGCAACATACTTGTCTCCTTTTCAGAGCGTGTTGGCTTCATTCAGGTCCACAAAGATTTCAGTCAGTGAGTCAGAACTCAAATATTCACCTGCTCGACTGAGCAGTGTTACATTTAGTCGAGGTTTTCGTAATTGACCAGTAGACTGGTGAGTGTTTCTGTAATACAGCTCCTTTTTCTGGTTTGTATCAGTGATCCACCAGACTAAATATAGCAATAAAAACAAGTTTTGTTGGAGACTGAATGCCAAGATAAACTGTTGTGGACTGAACCTACAGTACATTAACTAAAAGCTACTATTATGATTTGAAAAAAAAAAAAAAAAAAAATCAATGTAATGCCACTTTGATTGTTATGTGCTGCTGATCATCCATGCTGCTGATCTCATGCTGCTGATTATTTCATGCTGCTGTATTCATTCATTTGTACTCATCTGCTCACACAGACTCATTTTTGTGCTGCTGTTGTTTGGCGTATTGTTTTGCACTATTAATGTTTATTTCTTACAACGTAGTTTATTTCTTAGATACTTCTTATTGTTTCTTTTACACCTTATATTTTTCTATTGTTGGATGTAACTGAGAACCTGTGTACACATTTTCATCCCACATCATGTGCCACATGTGATGCGAATGACAATAAAGTACCTTGAACCTTGATTTGTTGCGTTATTAGTTTGTGATCATTTTGTTCGTTTAAAAGCTGTCGTGTTAGCAAACACAAATACAAACCAATTAATTTTTTTTAATAGTGTAGATTCCAGCAAAACCTTCCTTTTCTGATCTGCTCTGATTAGTTTACACATTCCACAACTTTAACATCTCACATGTTGGGTCAACAGCTGCTCAGTTGGTTATAACTAATTATTGTCCTGCAAATAATTACTTGGTTAAATATTAATTTTATGTACTCTGGTGACATTTTGTCATGTGTAGTCAGATAGCTCAGCTTATAAAACACACTACTCTGAAGTTTTATGTCTTTGGTTCAATAACAAGTTGTATCAGGTCACGAGAACTGAAACGTTTCTGAACCAGAGTGCGTTTTACGTCACTTGATCTTTGTGAGGAAGCGCTGCGAAGATTGATTTTACAAAAGGCAAAATGTTGGATGCACATATGTATTTTTAGTAACCAAAGCATGTATCTATCCGTTTAGGTTGATTTTTAGGTTGGAAAGCAAACATCCCTGGAATGACTGTGACAAATCAACCAAGAAATGCATAAATGATGTTCTGATGTTTGGTGTGCCAAAACCATCAGAAGTTAAAATGCTATATATTAATGTTGGAAAAGTGCAGCACACCCCGATGTTTTACCTGTTAAGTAAAGAATGTCTTACATGTGAAGACATTATAACTAATACCCGTGGTTGAAACGACAACAACAAACAGATAAAACTGATGACTAAATGTCTTCTGTGTAGTTTCTGCACACTCTTGTTCCTGTCTGCACAACAGGTGAGAGGCTAAGCACCTGGACCACCATCCATCTGTCCATCGTCTTTACCCACTTCTTCCTTTTCGGGTCACTGGTGTTCACATCCTGCATTCACTATGTGAGAGGCAGGGGACACCCTGGACGGGTCACAAGTCCATCACAAGGACGCATAAAGACAAACAACCATTCACTCTCTCTCACTCACACCTAGGGCCAATTTAGAGTTACCAATCAGACTAACATGCATGTTTTTGGTCTGTGGGAGGATACTGGAGTACCCAGAGAAAACCCACACATGCACAGGGAGAACATGCAAACTCCACACAGGTCAGAATCCTGACCAGGATTTGAACCGGCACCCTTCTTGCTGAGAGGCACCATCTGATCCACCGTGCTGCCCCTGGACCATCTTGTAGCTGTGACTGTTTTTAATTGCAAAGTTAATATTTTGACTGTTTGCTAAATTCAAAAATGATCAAAACTGATTTTTGTTGCCAAAATGTCCAAAACGTGGAAAGATAGAATTTGATCAACAGCAAATCTTTGAAAAACAACTGAAATTTGTTTTTATTATTATCTTTTTTAATTGAGTTTATTCAGCATTGTACATTAAAAATTAGTCATGAATTTATTATCAAACTTAAATGTTGAAGAAGTTATGCTAAATTTGCATACATATTTTAATGTCTATGTTAAAATACACAATCATTAAACATTTACCATATTTTTTGGACTATAAGGCACTCTTAAAATTCTTTAATTTCTCAAAAATAGACTCTGATTGTGCTTACTGACCGCAAACCTATTTTATGTGTTTATTGTGAATGAGCTGAATAAAGTTTGACTTATATGACTGGTTTGTTTTACTTCATGCGCCTTGTACTTCGAAAAATACAGTATGCAATTTTAGATTGTTTGCTTGCATTTTCATACTACTTTACATAAGAAATGAAAATTTACAATAGGTGTTTTTTCATGTAATTAAAAAATATGGGGGAAAATAACAATAAAACAAAAGACTATGTTTAAGATTAACAGATTTAAGTCATTCGTAGATGGAGTGTGAGACATTTAGGGATTTATAATCACCCAACGTTATACTTCATCACATCTTAATGTAATTAGTTTTTGATTAAAATGTTGAGGAAGTCCAGAAGAAATGTAAATAAGAGTGCAGCTATAAGTAAAAGTAGCGACACCCTTCAGAAAATAACTGATTTGTCCCAAAATGGTTTAATATTATCATACATTTAGCCTGGTCTCCTCACATTTGAGCCGCCACAGTTAACTTGTTTCATCTCATGGCTCTGAGTGTCAAAGATCTCATCGGGTTAGGAACCCTACTTTCAGTCTAACTCTGCCTCCAGCTGTGCAGCTTCAAATTCCTGCCTTCAGTTTTCTCTTTCTTGTTCAAAGATTCGCCTTAAATCTTTTTTACAGCCTCCGATCCAACTGCTGATACAATTTCTGGAAGGTTTATTGGGGTTAAACGCAGAATTTGTCCTGTTTCCAAGAGTTCCACCTCTAACCCGAGCTGTTCGCAGAGCTGGGGGGGAGAAACCTGACTCCCCAGGGGATTTACTCTCTAATAACGTGGGAAGTTTGTGTGTGATGTGCGATTAGCCGACTCCCTGCCCGTAAACTGAAAAGAAAGCCATTTATGGGACGTCTGGTTTCTTTCCAAAGGCTTCTATGATGAATTTGACTGACAGGACGCAGGGATTGATGCACAAGTGTGGACAATCAGGACTTGCTATCAAGTGATCTGTTCCCTTTATAACAAGGACATTTAGGCTGTAACGGCCTCTGTGCCAAGCGTGAGCCAGACATGCACGGCCACAAACCGCAGCTGTAAAGTAAACAACAGAACGCAGGCCGACGCTCGTGAAGAGCGAAAACGAGAACATACTAAAATAAGAATCGCTTCTTTTTTGTTGTGATACTCAAAGAAGCTTGTTCCTGTAGGTTTAACATGTAATCCATCAGCCAAGGCTTTTTAATCACAAAACCTGTTTTCATTTGGTCCCAGTGGATGCCTGTGCTTTCAGGGAGATCCAAGATTTGGTCACATGATTGGATTTATTCCCTCAGAGTGGACCCGAGCTCAAATGGGAGGACAGTCCAGGCTGGGAGTATAGGGCTTGGTGCTTGTGTCTCTCATGGGAGTAAAAAAAAAAAAAATTCCTCAGATTTTCTCAGCCTGGGACAGAACCTGCTTTTGGTGATTTTATCTTGTGGTATTACTGGCTTTAATCTTTACTGGCACCCACGATGGCTTGTTAAAGTTCAACTCCATCTTTTACGCTCATCGATAAGTTACAGGAAGATGTCTATCTGAGAAAGTCATGGCTTCGTTCCGTCGGGAACGTTGGTAAGAAACTGTGATGGTGAAAGTACGGTGAATAAACGCACATCGCCCACTGCCCTGCATGCCAATATTTCAAACAAGGCTTTAATGGAGTCTATTAGTGCTCAGGGTACATGATGGGGACAAGTATCAGCTACTACCACAACTTCTAACTCCATATTCGTGAATAGGTGCGATATAATCATTTCTGTTCCTTTGTGTCAATTGTCTCTATCAGCTTTACTGGATACAAAAAATAATTGATTTGTAGATATAGTGTGTCGCCACAAAGCAGAGCTCCCTCCTGGTCCAGGCTGGACTCCACCATGGCTGCCCTTTGCCTCGCGTCCTGTAGGTGGTGTTTTGGACAGGGTCATGAGGCACAGCTGTGGAGAGGAGGGTGTCATATTTGGAAACCTCAGCATCTCGTCTGGTTTTTGGAGATGATGTGGTCCTTTTGTCATCTTTAGCAGGTGCTGGGGCGGTTTGAGTGTGAAGCGACTAGGATGAAATTTAGCTCCTTCAAATAAGTGGCTGTGGTCCCTTAGTGGAGAAAATTGGTGCTTTCGCCTCATTGGGTCTTTGCCATAGAGGCAGAAAATGAAACGTTTTTGTGTCTTTTTCATGAGTAGATTAGGACTTCATTCAGAGTAATGAGGTGTTGCTCTGGTCTATTTTGGTGAAGAAGGGGCTGAGATAAAAACTCTCAACTTTGCTGATCACTCTACATCCCAACTCTCACCTACTGCCACAAGATTTAAACATTTCTCACAAAAAACTCTTATAAACCCATATCTCATAGTCGTGCTGTTGTGTGTTTTTTCCATTCAACCTTTATTTATACATGTTAGTTTCACTGAGCCTTGATGACTCATTTACAAGAAAGACCTGTTTTAAACAAAGAACACAGATGAGGTACAGACAATAAACAATCATATAAAAAGCATATAAAATAAAAAAGTAAGTAGAAGAAATGGATAAATGAAATGGATGCAGTATGTGGTTTAACATGGTCTTGTTGTTGTTATATGTAAGGCCTTCCCTAAAAGGGATCTGGTGGGAGCATATGTTGTTTTAAAATCTATAAACCTGCGCATACTTTTATGTATTGATGGGACATTTACAGATGTGTATGTTGCCCATACCATAGGCACTAATGCACCCCCATACCATCAGAAAGACAGGCTTTAGAACTGTAAGTTTATAAGTCCCTCTTTTAAATATCAAATATGGTAGCCCATTTCCGCCAAGAAAGAAAAAAATAAAAGCACAACAGGAAGTCATAATTTTGACTTTTAGTCATAATTTTGACTTTTACAGTCATAATTCCAAGAATAAAAGTCAAAATTATGGCAATAATAAAAGTCATCATTTTGAGTTTTAAAGTAATAATTTCCGAGAATAAAAGTCATAATTGTGACTTTTGTTCTCAGAATTATGACTTTAAAACTCAATCATGACTTCCTATTGGGCTTATATTTCATAGTGGAAATGGGCTTTGATACTAAATGCTAAATAAAGTGGCGATGAAAAGATGTATATATGACATACCTTTATTTAAAAGGACTGATGTTTGTCCCTCGCACAGTGATTGCTGGATATGGGCACCGGCGACCCCATGACCCAAAATGGAAGAAGCAGTTAAAAGATAATGGATGGATGGATGTTTGAAGGCAGAGGGACATACATTGAATGAATGAATACATGTGCTATGAAGGAAAACTACCAGTGTCTCACTGACGTTGCATTCCTGTAGAGTCACGGTGTCTGGCAAGGGACAAACTTAGAAATTAAATTAGAAAAGTCAAAATTATGACTTTAAAACTCAAAATTATTACTTTTATTCTCATAATTATGACTTTAAAACTCAAAATTATGACTTTTATTATTGTAATTATGACTTTAAAAGTCAAAATTATAATTTTAAAAGTCAAAATTATGACATATTCTCACAATTACGACTTTAAAACTCGTAATTGTGAATTTTATGCTCATGATTATGAATTTAAAACTCGAAATTATAACTTTTCTTCACACAATTATGACTTTAAAAGTCAAAATTATGACTTCCTGGTGGAATTTTATTTTTTTTATTTCATGAAGGAAATGGGCTTTCATATCAAAGACACTTTGTGGTTTCCAAAAATAATTTCAATCCACCTGAGCACTGAACAATTATCCATTTTACCTCAGTGTATTTCAAATGAGCTTCAGTCCAGAGAAGACTACAACATTTCTGGATGGGTTTAATTTACTGAGGGGGCTCCAGTGCCCAATTAAGACGCTTCCTGGGTGCCCCCCCCAGACGTTTTCTGGAAATGCCCCACCTGTCTTGTCACCTGCTTAACCCAAACACAGATAAGCAGAAAAAAGTGTGTGTGGGGGGGGGGGGGGGGTGGAATTATGGATGCTACAATGCTTGAATTGAGTGTAACAGTGAAACAAGAACAACAACAACAACAATAATAATAATAATAATAATAATAATAATAATAATAATAATAATAAAAAACCATAATGTTTCTGTGTCTTCTTAATAAGACAAACATGTTTGTTTAAATGATTTCTCTACTTTAAAATGTCAGCTTTTATACATGTTGGACATTTAATATTTTATTGGTTTATTAATCAAATAACAAACATGATAATAGATATTTTTTGTGCATTTTCATCAACTCCACCAGCCTGTACGGATTCTAACTAACATTAATATTGCTGGTTAACTTAGAATAATTAAAAAATGGTTAGCTTAATTTCATGTGAAAAGTCAATTTAATTAATTGTCTTTTCTTGTGTTTTTCTATGTTGTATACGTCTAAAGGATTACTGTGTTAAATATTCAATTGAATTCTCCAATTTCATTTGTTCGAGGACAAAACAAATCAGCAAAACAGGATGCATTAACCGGGCTGCACCAAGAACCTGTCTAATTCATGGTGATGACTACTTACTGGAACAGGGACTTGAAAGGTGAGTCATGTGGCATTTAGCCTCCATGTTTTCATGTTTGAATTTGCCTCTCGAGAAGTCATTTGTCTTCCACTAACAGGAAGGGAAAATGGCCTGAGGCGATCGGCACGTGATGGAAAAAAAGGACCGACCCGTGACAAGTGTCACTCCTCAGGTTTGCTGAGAATTCATGCAGTTTTCAGAAGTTAATCAGTTCACCTAATCTGTCTCCTCCTGACCCCACAGGTGGAGAATCAAGTAAACATTACATGTTGTGTTTGGCCTGATGGGTCGGCGTTCACATCCTTAATGACCTCATTCCTCCCTAATCCTCCCGTCAGAGTTCTTGCTCAAGATGTATGCTCCTTTACCCACCCACAGGATGCTCTAAAACCTCCACAACCTGAAAGTTTAAACCTTCTGCAACATGGAAAGAGATGGAAATGTTAAGGTTTGGAGGACACCAACTTACATAGATCCATATCTTCTATTTGGGTTTCACCACCCACTGGAACAAAAACGGTCATCATTAGAGCTGTACAGGATTTTCTCCAAGCATGAGGACCCTCAGACAGAGGCTGGTCCATCCCAAGGACAGAACCTCCAAACCCAAACTGAGTAGTCTGGTGTCTGCAGCGCAGTGATGAAGGTTCAGACCTCTGTAATGGAGAAACTGAACAACCTCTCCACAGACACATGACTCGATACAGGAGCAGCTCTTCAGAACAAGACCCACTGGTCCATCTACAACTCAAGGATAAGGGACACTGCTGAGGACCAAGATGTTCATATTTTGGACAGTGATGGTTTGAGGGGAGAGGTGAAGGAAGCCATTTACATCAAACAAAAAAAAAAAACAACTTTAAACAGAAGAGGTTTTAAATTCCTGCGTTCTAAAAGTTTAGTAAGCGTTTAGCCTAGCAGAGTCAATGTGATGACTTGGTTTATCTTTGTAGGCAAACTGGAGTCAACCCAGTTCGTCAAATAACCCCTCTAACACCAGTTTACACACAGGACCGAGGTCAAAGAGACACTCGCCTGTCGTCGTTCAAGTCCTTCAGCTGTGTCTTTCTTAGAATTGGATTAATGGTGGAATTATGTGCTTTAAATGACTTGGATTGTTCTAAATGTTTTACTGCACTGTGCAACTAAAGACATTCTAAATCAATATATTTTTTTATTTGTCAGTATTTATAGTACATGTCTTGTGCTGATGTTTGAAGAATCGAAAATTCTGCAGCGTTAACTTTTTTTAATATATGAATAAAAATTGTCCATATATAAAAAAAACATGTTCTTTTAAGTGCTTGTTTCACTTACATGTTTAAACCGGTTCCAGTGTGTGTTGTAATTCTTTATGTCATCAGAACGGTACCATAAAATACATGCAGTTGTACACGTGCATGTTGGTTTATGCAGAAAAGAAAATATAGATTTGTGGTACGTACACGTAGTTGTTTATCAGGTAAGCAGACTTTGTTTCCGATCACAACAACATTAGGGTTCAGGAGAGGAGGCGTATGCGTCACAAACACTGTAAAATTGTGGTTAGAAACAGGAAATATACAACTGTTGCTCTTCAGCCTCTGCAATATGCAGATTGTTGTGCTTGTATGTTTTTTTTTTTTTTAGGTGCATTTACCAACATAAATAGTTTTCTTTTGAGTCATCATGTGTTATTTTGTCTGATTTGTAGCTAACAGATTGATTCAACATGAAACAACCAACATGAACTTCATCTGTGTGAGCCAGGGGTTGAGCTTTTGTGGCTGCGCATCACGCAACAAGAAAATCAAATGTTGATTTATGTAATTTGTATTGTTTTGGTTTTTGTTAATCTACATAGTGCTGCATTTTTTAATAACTTTTACGTGGCGTATGGTTGCAAAACCTTTACCTTTGTGTTGATCCATGGTGTACCATCGTGAAGAAAGTTGTCGGTAAGAGAGGCCGTTTAGGCCGTCTGTTCTTCTGTTATCACACACAGCAGTGCTTTAGAAGGTCTTCACACACATCAGATAAACCACATGAAAACTGCAGAAGAAGCCTGAACTTTGACCTCTCCCTCCACCTCCACACCCACAGCAGAGCAGGACAACCAAGAAGTCTCGGTTTGAATAGACAGCTAAAAAAAAAAGAGGCACAGAATGCAGTTTTGCTGCTGCTCTCTGGATCGTTTTATGATAATTGTTTGCTTTTCCTTGTAGCTCCCTAATAATCATTTTACTATGTGTGACTTATACATATACAGTATATAGA
>JARVLU010000528.1:11644861-11654870 GCA_031762415.1 Simpsonichthys santanae | reverse complement strand
ATTTTGTTCTGTTACTGGAAGATTATTATTGTTTGAACTGATTGTTTGAAAAAAGGGGCAGATATAATAAGATTTTTAATCTTTTTTTTTTCTTCTTACTACCTTTCATTTTTTTATATTTTGTATGTTTTATTTTATGGGATTGTTTTGTATTGTACTGTATTTAAAAAAAATGAACACATTTTATAAATAAACAAATAAATAAATAATGCTTTATAAAACAGAGTTTATCTGACCTGCTCCTCTCAGACATACTGACAAACTGATAACGACAGGTCAGTTTGTGAATTTTGCTTTCCTAAAGAAACTCCAGTTTTATCTACAACAGGTGAGATATTTATTGTCTAGAACCGTACAGAACACCTCAAAATGGTTGAAATATCCCTTTAGGAGGAGGATGGCTTCTCCAGCTGTATTTATTGATTTATAATCTAAATACACTTTAGTTTAAAGGCCTTGGGGATCATAGTGGTGATCATTAGAGGTTAATGAAACAGTTTAAACCTGAATACATATTTAAATTTAAAGATGCAGATCTCTTCCAGATGTTAAGATTTTGTTAATATATGATGTTTTGGGGAAGACAAAAGAAACCCAAGACTGTTAAGACTCGTGAGCCATCGTCTTTTGATGATGCATCAGTTTTTATTGGCTCCTTGCCATCTCCACCCTGCTTTAGTAACACAAAGGTTACTTTAAGAGACTATTTGACTTTCATTGTACCAGTTGGGAGTGACGTAAGAACATTTGAAATAAAAAAAAAAGCACTTTGAGTTTAAATTAGGTCAAGTCAAGTTTATCGACTGAACATTTAATCTCTCGATCGATCTGTATGTTGGAGTATTTAACCGGGTCTGCTTGTGTTCTCTTCCGACAGCTGAGGATCTTTGAGAACCAGCTGTTCCTGAACCAGAACAACCAGACTTCAGGCCTGAATAAAGACCTGCTGGCCATCCGCATGGCCTCCATCAACCCTATTCTGGACCCGTGGATCTACATCCTCCTCAGGAAGGCCGTGGTCCTTAAGCTGATGGAGAAGATCAAGTGTTTGTTCTGTAAAATGGGCGGACGGGGACGGCGAGGAGGTGGGCACTTTCGCTGCGCTGATGGCCCCCCCTCCTCTTTTGTCTCGGGGGACTCCCCATCGCTGGTGTCCCGGGAGCCACGGGAGTGGGTGAGCACCTTGCAGACCGTCCTGTACTCGCCCGACGGGAACTCTCTGGAGCGGGGGTCAGGGGTGGGCTCCAGCCCAGCACAGACGATACGAGGCTCCCGGGAGGTGACGCTGCCTCTGAGGGAGCTCTCGCAGAGGGACTTGGAGAGCAGGATGCTCCCGGTGGGCTCCAAAGACCCGGCTCTGCACGTGACCTTCACAGACGAGAGCGCAAACTTGCAGGAGAAATGCATCTAACCGACCTCAGCATCCTGCGACCCAAACTGTCTCATCTGTTTGATGCTGTGCATGAAATCTGGCAGGCGTGTTTCTGGTTGTACCCACCACCACCGTGTCACGCCCCACAACACCCCGCCCACCTCTGAGGCCTCGGGAGGAGGTCACGGAGGAGCTCTTCTGTTGCACTTTTGAAGATTTTGAAACCACTGCGAGGCTGCCGGCCAGGAATGATAGTTTTCTGGCGTGTTGGCGGTCTGCACGATGATTGTAAAGAATCACTGTTAAAATGTGAACATGGTTAATTTATTTATCCTCTTCTCCGTGAGAAGGTCTTAGTTGGTCTTATTAGTTCAGAGCGTACCCTCAACACTGAATCTGGAGTTAAACCATGCATTTCATAATAAACGGCAGCTATACTGTGGCTTTTTTACACAACAGACATCATATATGTTTTTATTGTTGTTCAATAAAATGTATTTGCTAATTTCTGCATGTGGCCTTCAACTAATCAGACTGCATCAGGATGTTAGGGCAGGAACTCAAGTGTTATTATTTTTTCAAAAGCCTTTTCGATTATTTTATTTTTCTGCTATAAAATGAAAATAAATAAATAAATAAATCCAACACAGGTTTATATTTACCCACTTTTTTTGTGTAAGCAAACTAATGTACCAAACTCATAAACTAAAAATAAATGATAAATATTTATCAAAATTTACAACTTGTCCTTTTTTGAAGGTATTAAGTCTAACGGGGGCAACATGGTGGATTAGTGGTTAGCACCGTTGCCTCACGGCAAAAAGGTCCTGGGTTCAATCCCCAGGTTGGATTTGGGATTTGTCTGTGTGGAGGTTGCATGTTCTTTCAAAGGGATTTGCCAAATAAAAGGTTATTAATAATAGTAATAATAACTTAAAGGTGGGTCAGGACCCCACTGTGGGTCATGAAACACTAAAGTGAATGTTTTGAGAAGATTTATAGTACCGTAATTACCACCGTTTATATCCCACCGCTGTATAAGTTGCATCAGTCCAAATATGTCTAATAAAGTGGAAAAATCCATAAATATGTCGCTTCACCATATAAATCGCATCTATTATGCATCACCACTGACAACCTGGAAATGTGGGCCAGTGTTGTGCCAAAAATTCATGGGCTGTCAAATAGTGGCCGCGCTACAATTTTTTTTTGGTTGACTTTATAGTAAAGGTGAGTCTCAGTCTAACGTTTGATTAATAAAAGGACTAACAGTCAAATCAGCTGTACTTGAAAAGTATCTCTTGCCTCGGCGTTCCAGGATCGTGCAGAGGGAAGAAAAAAGGAAGGAGGTACGCTGCTCGTTTCTTCGAAATTTAACAAGAAAAGCACCAAAAACAATTATTTGTTTGCTCAAAATTAGCAAAGGTGTGTCTCAGTTGAACTTTTACTTAATAAATGCACTTTAATGGTCAAATTAGCTGCATTTTGCCAGGGTGGTGCAGCTGGTTTGATGGTCAGTCCAAACAGAGAGCAGAACGAAGGTGGGGACTAAGGTAGGCTGATTGTGTCATTAATAGCTGGTGAAGATTCTCAGTTATCCAGGACATGGTAAATTTAAAAAAAAGTTCAAGACAAAAACAATAAAGTTTAAAGTATAATAAATGAAGTCCAGTTGTTTTTGACTTGAACTTTTTTGAATTTGTCATTATAGCCACATTTACCTATTACATGATACAACAGCATGCCTTAGTGGTATTACTATTCTGCTGTCATCTAGTGGCTGAAAGTGGTACTGTTCAAAAAATTTTTCAGCCAGAATGAATGAAAACAGTCATATCTCAGCCAAATATTGGTTTGTAAATATGGGGAAAATCTATAAATAAGTCACTTCAGCCTATAAGTCTCAGGCCATGTGAATTGTGCAAAAAAAAAAAAAAAAAGGCCACTTATAGGTCAAAAAATAAGGTAAATAAATTAGCTGCAACAGTGATAATAAATTCATAAAACACATTAAAATGGTTAAAGAGACTAGTTGTTAAATGGCTTTTTATCAAAGTTTGCATACTTCAACCAACAATAACTGTAGATTTGAGCTCTGCAACTTTTTATTTTTTGGGTCAAAAGCTGAAAAGTTAGGTAAAGCAATACGTTTTTTTAACAACCAGGAGCAGATGATTAACATTGAAAAAGCTGAAATACCTCAGCTACAGCCCCAAATCCCAAATAAGTCAAAAAGGAGGTGCCGTGGACAAATTCCCATTAACCTGGCAGCAGTTCTCGAGTACCTGACCGCCGAGATCCTGGAGCTGCTGGGAAACTTGGCTCGTGACAAAGGGAGGACTGGGATCATACCACGGCATCTGTCCGTGGCGCACATATATATCTCCTGGAATTTGGGTGGTCCCACTGCCCTGGAGAATGGAGAGGCCTGCCAAATCTGACAGTAAGCTGGATCCAGGTGGATGGATCAGAATCTGTGGCCAGATTCTTCAGATTCACTGCAGGAGATCCTTCCTGCCCACAGCTATCAGCATGTATAACAATTCTTGAATTAAACCAGGGTGATGAGCTACAACAACACTTAATTTCCCTTTGTGATTAATAAAGTAGTTTTGGATTGAATTGTATTGAATTGAACTGAAAACAGATGTAAAGCATGTGTTAAAATGAACCAACTTAGATATTTGAGTCAGAAAAAGAGACATATTTACAAGCCTGCTCTCTTCTGATCAGTATCAGACTTTGTTAATTAAAGGACTTAATTTAAACCTCACTGTGAAGTCAAGACGTACATCCTTTATGATTTTTTTTTTAGAACTAGATGGTATCTCTTGTAGAATGTGCAGCACATGTTCCCTATTGGATTCCATTTCTTTCCATATCAGCTCTGATGACTAAAACACTTTTCAGATGGAACCAGCAGCTCGTTCATTCCCCTGCAGATGGGTTCTTCACAACTGAAGGGTTTCATGTCCAATGTGGACACTGTCCAGAGTCTTCCAGGAGCCGTAAAATGTCCATCAGAGAGCTGTGAAGTCTGTTAAAGCTCTAAAGTCTTCCCGGAGAAGAAAAACTGATTGACAGACAGCCGAGGGAAGATTTTAACGGCTTAAAAACAATCCTTCTCGGAAGGTTCCACCTTTTCTTCCCTCACCTCATCAGAGTACAACAGGCTGGTTTATAGCCTTCCAATAGCCTGGAAAAACAACCAGACATTAGAGTTTAACAAAACAAGTGAGGGTTATAGCCCTGCAATGGAGGCTAAAGCTAAACATCTAAAACTAAAAACCAACAACAAATTGTTTCAGGATTAAAACACCAGTCTTGTCTTATTGACCGCTTATTATAAAAATCCACAAAGATTTGAGTAAACAGTCTTATCAACCATCTTGAGTTTCTCCACTTTAAAATATAATATAGTTTTGTGGCAATTTAATTAGAGAAAAATGCTTAGAATACAGTTAATCAAAGGTAAAGGTAAACTGAAGAGAGGAAAGGTCAGGGTAAGCTGAGATAATGAGATAAGATAAGGCAAAGAAAGGAAAAAGTAAGGGAGATATAGGGGAACTTCAAGAAAAATAAGTAAATAAATATATTTTCTCATATCGATCAGCTGTATTGATGTCAGTTCAAATTTCCAGAGGCTATGGCAAATGTCTGCAGACTATGATGTCACAACTTTTAAGGGATGCAGTTTGTTCATAAAGCCTTTACATCAACAGTCATGCTCAGTAATCCATAAATCCAACAATGTTCAGTCAGGTCATCTGGACAGTTTCTTTATTTTGCTGAGAGGTTTCGTCCTTCATTAGAAATACTTCTTCAGTCCAAGAAGCCACAAACAAAACCATTTTTTTCCACTTTGGGAGAGTGATATTTGTGAGACTGCAGTTTGTTTGTGGCTTCTCGGACTGAAGAAGTCCTTTGGATGAAGGACAAAACATCTCAGCAAAAAAAGAAACTGTCCAGATGACCTGACTGAACATTGCTGGATAAAGATTTTACATTAGCATCAACCGTCCAATCCAAGAGGCGACTGTAAAAACTGTAGGTGACAACAAGGAAAGTGTCTCCAAACGTCTTCTGAGAGCTCAGATGTTTGAAAAGTTCAGCGTTGGTCCAACCAACCAACAAAAAGAGCCATGTACCAAAGAAAGGTACAAAGAAGCCAAAAAGTCCACAAAGCAGCCAAACCAAAAAAATTAAAAAAAAAAATAAATAAACAAAAATAAAAGAAACAACCATACAGCCAAACAACCAGCTATTTACATAATCCAATTACTGTAATAATAGCGAACAATAAAAGCAATAAAGAATTAAAATGTTCGAACACCGTTTCATTTTTAACCTTTTTGTTTTTGATAATTTGCTCACCTTGTAATAATAATAGCTGACTGATGATAAACTGTTGTTTCCTGCCTCTCACCGTAACAAGGATCATTTGAGTCTTTCACGACTGAAACATGAGATACATTCACCTGCTGCTGGCTCGAGCCGTTTTCCTCCAACTATTCTGATCTGTAAGATTTGATTGAGAATTTTGCTTCTGTGGATATTTTTTTTTTGTTCTGGTCCCGTTTTGAAACTATATTTAGTCTGGAGTGGGGGTTGAATGACTACAACATTTTTAAAGTTGACTTTAACATGATAAAAGTTGAGTTGATGCCGACCAGTCGATGACGTCATAGGAACTCAAGACGTTAAATCATATTTGCAAAAAAAGTAATAAAATTGCAAATAAACATATTTATTAATTACAAAAAAAATGAACAACAAAACACCACATATATTTTTTTCATTCAACCTTTATTTAAACAGATAAGTCACAGTGAGCCTGAATGACTCATTTACAAGTGAGATCTGTTGGACAGACAATAAAAGTGGTGAAAAATGACACATAGGGTTTGGAGACAAAAAAAAATCCTAACAAGCTTTTAACCTCTGGTTGAAAGTCAACAGCGCAACAATGAAAAATAATCTTGCACACTAGCACATAAACAACACACAGAGGCACTGCAAGAGTTCAGAGAAAATCACTCATTTCAAATACCGGTAGTTCCCACTGGAGAGATCCGTACACACCCAAGGGTGCCGAGGATAGCCAAAGACAAATCCAAAGAGTCCTGAATTGATGACAGAATGTTTATTTAGCTGGGCTCCTCTGAAAAGTCCATGGAAATTCCTCAGTGGGAGGGGAGGGAGGGGGTAGAGCATCAAGTTTACAAAACTTCCAGGCACGTTGAGATAAGACGGCCTGTCAAGGCCAGTCAGGGAGCTAAATTCAGATAAACACGATTGTTTTGGGGACAGGCAGACCTTTTAATGACTTCTACCTTGAGTCTGTGTCGGTCCACTCGGTTCCGAAACGTCCAAATTAAATGGCCACACCAATGGAACATGCCTGAGAATAATCCCCGAGATCTGATCCATTCTGCCAAAAGCATCTGAGTCTGGGTGCTCAAGGCACGGACCAAGCCAACATAAGGCAATCAGCCTGATCCGGTCCATATTTGCTGCAGACAACTTATTTGATTGTAGATAAACCAGGAACCAGCCAAATCCAAAAAGCAGGAACTAGTTATCATAAATCCAATTATATATGCATCCTTAAAATCCATCAAAGACAGCAGAGATAGACACATAACCAAGTCTTCCAAGTTGTTGAGATATCTAGCTGTGTGCATGCCAACAGGACAAATTGGCTCGCCTACAGCCTGTCTTCTTTTCAAAGAAATGTTATCAATTGTGTTGAGGAACCAACTGACCAAATCCAAGTCCATAGTTATGAAACAGAAGATTTGTAGAAGAGAGGCAATTTCACAGACAGGACAGCACAAAGCAGAGATGGAGAGGAGGAGGAGACGTTCGCCCTTGACAAGAGCAAGTTTTGAAGATGCTTCTACCATTTATCATACACAAATAAGTCACAGGAAAACCAAAACTATTGTTAAGCTGCAAAAGTGAAAGACGTGCATCACATAATAAACAGGGCTAAGAACTTTTTTTCTCTTAGTTTTATTTTATTTAATCCAGCATCGTGGATTGGTTGGAATGGAACTGAGGGCAGCAGGGCAGGTGGTGGTTGGGCACTTTATTATAATATTATAGTTATTATACTTAATAATGGTCATCGGCTGGAAAGCATCATGTGGGTTGCTGACAGTGATCCTTCTGGACTTTTTTGTACGTATTTTAACCGGTTCTTCAACGCAGCTGTTGGTGATCCAAATTGGATTGTCAGCCATGCGCGTAATCTGACGCAATCAAAAGCTTGACACCAACCCGGCCCGCCCATCCAGCACATTATTTTGGCTTAGGCCGGGCGCGACCGTGTTAGCAATGACAGCTCTACCGCCCGCTGTTTTTACTTGAATTGGGTGGAATAGGGCTGGGAACAGCGGGGCGGATGGTTGTGACTGTGACTAGTCGACGTGAAATATAAAAACTTGCGAGATGTCCAAGAATCGACTAGATTATTCAACCCCTAGTCTAGAGCAGGGTACCTAATATGTCGATCGTGATCTACTGGTCATTACAAAGATATTATGGGTGGATTGCATTAAAAAAATTGATGTCCGCCTATTATCCATCCTCACTATAAAATTTGTCACTTGCCTAACATATGGGGCAGTCAGTCTGCAACTGAAGGTTTCTGAATCCAGGTCCCAGAGTGGACATTTTTGGGAGGAACCCCCCACGGAGGAGTGAAATGCACTGCAAGTGTGAAGTTGCACATGCGGACTACAGGCGGCTGCAGTGAGTTTTGTGCTGCGCACCCTTTTTCAGTCAGAGTCAGAGATTCTTTATAGTCATTCACACCACATGTGGTACATGTGATGAAACAAGATTGTGTACACAGGGTCCCAGTGACATCCAACAATAAAATTTAAAAGAAGAACAGTAATAACATCTAAGATATGAACTAAGAAAAACATCAACTAAAAATACACTAAGCACTAATATCATAAAAAACATTACTTTGAACAGCAGCATAAACATGAGTCTGTGTGAGCAGATGAGCATGAATGAACACAGCAACATGAAACAGATCAGCAGCAACATGAAACAGATCAGCAGCAACATTTAGAGACAATTTAGAGTTACCAATCAGCCTAACATTCATGTTTTTAGTCTGTGGGAGGAAATGGGAGTACAATAGTCCCTCTGTAAGGATGGCTCTATCTTGTAGTCATCCTTTGTCTGTGCACTTTTTGTCTCATCTGAGTCTTGATTGATTTCCCCTTGTATTCCCAGCTGTTTGTAATCACGTCCTGTCTTGTCTGTGTATAAAAACCTGTCCGTCAGTCCTGTCCTTTGTCGTGTCATCATTGGGTCTCCCCTTGATGTCTCCTGTGTTGCTCCTGTCTCACAAGTGTGAGTTTGCTGCCCAGCAAGCCCTTTTCTTTATTATCATTAAATATCTATGTTTGTATCTCCTGCCTCCTGTGTACTCTTGTCTGCACCATTGGGTTCACTCCTGCCTTCAGAGTAAATCCTGACAGTATGATGCAACCAAATAAGAACCCAGCAGACAAGAACTTTCTATCCAGACTGTCTGATGAAGACATCATCTTTGTGGAACTACACGGAGGTTTGTGGACACAGCCACCTCCCACTACCTGTGGGAAAGGTGGGTGGCCACAAAGAATATGTTGGGTGAATATGTTTGCTTACCTGGACTATTTGATGCACCCGGTATGGAAGACTTCCTGGACAAGGTGCTGGAATAGAAGAATTGGTTGGAGCAACTTGTCAATTCCGGCGCTGTAAGTCCCAGTCCTCCACACACACGTTTCCCTGCCATAGAACCGTACTCTCCTTCCACGACACCTGTGAGCTTTACAGCTGCAGCCTCTGCAGCCGCTTCCATGCCTGCTGTAGTACCTGTAGTTTCCCCATTCCCTGCAGTCTCTGTGCCTTCAACACAGTACAAGGATCACACCAGTTCAGAACCCATTGATCTAGATCCAGCCTATTTTTCATCACCTGCACGTTCTGCTTCTCTATCTCTGTCTGGTCCTGAACCCAAACCACGTCGCCGCCAACATTGGAGATGTAGACGACAGAGGGGTTCCAGAGACTCTGTCCCTGAGCCTGCAGCCAGCCCTGAGCCTGCGTCTCCAGTGCCTCCAGTGTCTCTTGCGTCTTCAGTCGCTTCAACGTCCACAGAGGGTCCCCGGTCCGCTGACACCTCGATGTCCACAGAGGGTCCCCTGTCCACCGACGCCTCGATATCCACAGAGAGTCCTTGCTCCGCCAACGCCTCAACGTCCATAGAGGGGCCTTGCTCCGCCAACGCCTCAACGTCCACAGAGGGGCCTCACTCTGCCGACGCTTCCACATCCACAGAGGGTCCTCGCTCTGCCGACGCATCAACTTCGTCACATGCAGCCCCCAAGGTGGATCCCACGCCGCATGCAGCCCCCGAGGTGATCCCACGCCGCATGCAACAGCTCTCCTGGTCTCTTGGCCACATGCAGCCCCCAAGGTGGATCCCACGCCGCATGCAGCCCCCGAGGTGATCCCACGCCGCATGCAACAGCTCTCCTGGTCTCTTGGCCACATGCAGCCCCCAAGGTGGATCCCACGCCGCATGCAGCCCCCGAGGTGATCCCACGCCGCATGCAACAGCTCTCC
>JARVLU010000528.1:11607700-11622185 GCA_031762415.1 Simpsonichthys santanae | reverse complement strand
TCCCCACCATCACAGACGTCTACACCTCCAGATGCAGGAAGAGAGCCACCTGCATCATGAAGGACCCCACTCACCCATCACACACACTTTTTGCCCTGCTCTCCTCAGGAAGGAGGTTGAGGAGCATTAAGTGTAGAACCAGTAGACTGAGAAACAGCTTCTACCCTGAGGCTTTTAGACTCATGAATATCTAATGAGAATTATCCCTGAAAAATCACATCATGTTGCTGCTGATCTGTTTCATGTTGCTGTATTCATTTATACTCATCTGCTCACACAGACTCATGTTCGTGCTGCTGTTTTGCATATTGTTTTTGTGCTAATAGTGCTTAGTGTATTTTTATTACCATTTTTCTTAGTTCATATCTTAGATCTTATTACTTTTACATTTTAATATTTTTGTTGGATGTAACTGTGACCCTGTGTACACAATTTAATTCCACCACATGTTGTGTGTATGACAAAGATCCTTGAATCCTTGAATCATTACTTTAAACACAGAAGTACGGAAGCAAATGTGTCTCAATTTTCAAATAAAAATGGATTTATAGAAATGCTTTTTATTTTCCAAATAAAGCTGTATGTTTTGACGCTTGATTGAAATTTAAAATAAATAATCCAAACTGCATACCTTGTATACCTGGATTATTGAGCATGGACATTGTTGGTTAATCCAAACTGCATTTTCATTTTTTTTCCTCCAAGACTGCTCAATTTGTTTATCTAAAATTTTATTCATGAGTCAAAACATGCAGCTTTATTTTGAAAATGAAAATCATTTCTATTAATCCATTTTAATTTGATAATTGAGACACTTTTGCTTCCATAACGTAGAATAACTTAATTATTGTAACCTACATCATCTTTAAAATGATAATCATTATATAGTAAGGGTTAAAATAAAATAATTGTAAAATTTCCAATTCATTTAAATATTTTGCAGCCTTTCTAATATCTGTGTTCAATTTGAGGATAGTTTTTCCCCACAATGGTAAAGCTGGAGTTTATTAATGTTTAGCATTTTAAAAATTGATGTAGGTTACAATATTTATGTTATTCTATCCCTTTTGCTTTAAGTCAGACATGCTTGTTTTCTTTTTAGATGTCTTTTTCATTATTTATTGCTAAATAGTTTCAAAAAATTTTCTTTGAAATTTTGCAGATTTTTCTCCAGTTCCTGAAAGTTTGACAAAATGTTTGTGCTGAAAGACTTTTATGTTTAATCTTGGGCATTTAAAAAATATATATTTTTTCAAGTTATCTGTTATGTGTAGACACAACTGAATCATCCCTTGAGTTTTGCTTAAGTCCATTTTAACTATTAGTCTTGCTTAGAAACTAAATGTAAAAATAGTTTTATGTAAATTTAGCATATTGGACTCCTCTACATAATAACATTTTTTTTTCACTCAACCTTTATTTATACAAGTTGTCTTTTATAATTGGATTAGTCATGTTTTTCATAATTTAGCTTCAGAATACAACTGAACAAGAAGCTCCAAAACACCAACATGTAATTTATTAGCAGTTTATTAGATCTTTGTGTACAAATGACTCGACGTTTTCCATTCAATGATCAATCCTTTAGGGTCCTCTTTCACAGCAAACAAAAACAGAACAATATCTGAAGCTGTCTGATCAGACACTGATCTAAACAGCCTTCTAGGACACTTTATTTGTCAAAAGCTGGCAAAATGTTTTAATTTTCCACACATTCACTTTTTCCAACAAAACCCATCAGATAAAGCACAAGTTATCGTCAGCAAAACTTGCAGTAATCCTCTTAAAGTCAAAATAAAACAATGAGTCTTTATTATTTCTTCCAATTCTGGTTAAAACTGAGATATGAAGCTCAAAAGTCAACTAAATACTTTAGGTCAAGCTTGTTGTACAGTACACAAAAACATGGTCACAATTATAATCTTAGCAGGTTATTATTATATTTTCATTTTTTTTTTTTGAAACAACAAACTTCTAAAATCAAAATTGTGCATAAAATTGGTTTAAAGTTTAGAACAGCAGAAAGCCAAAACTTGGTAGCTATACTTCAAATGCCGACACGTAAAATAAATTAAAAAAACAAACTCAAACTTTAGGTCTTTCTTTAGTAATGTGCAACATTCCTAAATACAAAGATTAAATAAATCAATATAAACCAATTTCACTTGTACTTTTTTCCTATTGTCATCAATAAAAATAGTTATACTCATTAAGTCTGGCAACGTACTGTTAGGGATTACTTTCCCTAAATGACAAAAATAAAAAATAAAAGCGTAACTTTTTACTAACAGTGCTTTTAAACTGACTGAGGACATAAAATGTGGATTTCAACTTTTAAAATGGCAAAATTAAATAATTCTGACCAGCAACAAAATCAAACTTTGAACATAAAAACAAGGCAGAACCCTCAGAAAACTTTTAAGACTGTGGAAAAGAAATGGAATGAGTTGCACTTTCAACTTGGAAGTTTACTGTTCTGATGAACTTTATCAAATATAATCTGCCGCCGGCTTAATTTCCTAAAAGTTTTGTTTCTGTCAACATTTACAGTACCTGCAAAGTTCAAGCTTGCAAGTTTGGTTCGGGTTTGAAGATATTGGGTACAAGGTCAACCTTCAAAAGGAATGTGTGGGCAAAAAGCAAAACTAAAAGGTCTGCTGTACTCACCTGCCAGCAGACACCGTCGACACATTACTGCTACTACTCATTTGAAACTGAGACTGATTGGCATTTATGAAATGAACTCAGGCAAAAGGCATTTCACTCAGTTATCAAATTTAAGTTCATTAATGAAAAAAAATCAATCAACCTGTCATTTAAAACACTACACTGAAAATGATATAATTCTAGATTTTGACTGTCATAGCAAAACATCTAAATGGTAAAATCTGACTAGATTCTAGAAAAGACAATCAAGTATCAGAATAATTGTGATTGAAGGAAAACAAAACTGACACAGACTTAAAAACAGTAAAACAGGAGGAAAAGACTATACATATATATTTAATCATCCAGCAGATTAATGAAAAAAAAAAGTCCATTAGAACCAATATTTCAACCACAATGCATTGATAAATATGTTCATGTATAAAAAGTGGGGGGGACAGACGCATTCAAACAATTGTTCACAACGAGGACAAAACCATGAACATCTGACGCTGAAGAACAAAATCTGAAAACCCAACGCAAGTCTGGTGACGCGTTCTCTCGTCCCTGACACGTGGCAGAAAGACACGGGTCGCTGCGGCGCCCCCGTCTTTCTGCGCCACTTCTCTGATCCCTACTGAGAGGAAAACAAACAAAAACAAAAAACAAGCAGCAGAAAATTACAGAAACTTGTGCAAAGTGCTTCCTGCATCCTATGACACTTGGTTCTCAACGTGTGGCTTCCTCTGCAGGCAGAAACGTGATCTGGTTCTCTGTACGGAGAAGCTCGCCTCGCGGCCTACAGTACAGAACCTTCACTGGTCACTTCCGCGTGGTTTATGGGTGGGATGTGGACGTCTGCTCTTAAACTAATCGGGAAATTTTTAGGACCGCCCCCCCTCCCTTGTAAAATGTTCTGTCCTAGCTAGTAGCTCATTCTGATGAATTCCTACAGACCCAGTCAGCCCAGTACACTCCCCTACAGATTAGGGAACACCAACCTGCACCAGAGCCATGGAACAATCTCTCCATCCTCAGCCAGGATGAAGTAAGCCATGAATTGGTTGCATGCTTATTGCTATAAAGACACTCAGAGAAGAAAAGGCTGGCAATGATTGTTTTGCAAGCTATCGTGCAAGTAGTTTAATTAGGTTTGCGCACATTTCAAAGAACTCGATGGTGTGACTTCCTGGTCGAGGGGACGACGTGATGTCCCACCCTCCTGTCGAATCGATGGACGAAGTCAAGGATGACCCTAAAGAACTTTCGGATGTCTTGGTGGGCTGCACAGAGCTAGATGTGGCTAAAACATCTGCCACATCTACATCGTTCTTTACAGAGGTGCGGTAGTTGCTCACAGACCCGGAGCGGTGAGGGGTCGCGGTTCCAGATTTAGTCTCCGTCATTTCATCTGAATAAAACAGGACAGACTTGGTTTTCTTTGCAACTTATGCAGCATAAAATCATGTATCAAACATGGGCTCAACAGCTTCTGTCTTTTAAAATATACTGCAAACCTCTGAACAACAGCTTATAATAAAACGTTTATTTTTGTTACTGCAGAAACAAATATTACATTTTTGTTTTCAGCAAGATGGCAGAACTATGAATGTTAGTTAAACATGGCTAACTCGTTTCCTACGGTGGCCCTGAGGTGTAAATGAACAACATTTGAAAAAACAGAATGACATTAAGCCAAAGCAGAAGTCGTGTTTTCTGTGTGTAGTTTTTTTTAATATATATTTTTTACTTTATTAACATAAGACAGAACAATGTACAGTACACACACAACGGAGGTACAGTTATCAGGCTCGCATACACAACGGAGTTAGGTTGTATGTGTACTGTACATTGTTCTGTTTTATGTTGTTAATAAAGTAAAAAAAAAAAAAAAAAAAAACACTACTCAAAGAAAACCACCCCAACCCTTCTGGTTTGGCTTAATGCAATTCCGTTTTTCCAAATGTGATTCTGTTTTTTCCAAATGTGATTCTGTTTTTTTCAAATGTGATTCCGTTTTCTCAATTGTAATTCCATTTTTTTTTCAAATGTAATTCCATTTTTTTTTCAAATGTGATTCCTTTTTTAAAAATGTAATTCCCTTTTTTATTTATTTTTTTTTTTTCAAATGTGATTCCGGCCATTCCGCTTTGCCCACTTCTACTTTGGCTTAGTGTAATTCTGTTTTTTCAAATGTAATTCCATTTTTTTCAAATGTAATTCCATTTTATAAAATGTGATTCCTTTTTTTTTTTTTTTTTTTTTTTTTCAAATGTGATTCAGTTTTTTCAAATGTAATTCTGTTTTTTATTTATTTTTTTATTTTTTCCCCCCAAAACGTAATTCATTTTTTTTATTTATTTATTTTTTTTTTTTTATGTGATTCCAGCCACTCTGCTTTGGCTTAATTTAATTCAATTTTATCAAATGTAATTCAGTTTTTTTTTTTTTTTTTCAAATGCTGTGTTCTTGTTGTGTTTTTTTTCCATTACTGTATATATTTATTTTATTTTCAAATGTTGTTCATTTACACATTAGAGCCACCATATTTCTTTACAACTTATGCACAATATTTTTTTCATTTATTATAAAACATGGGCTCAACCGCTTCTATCTTTAAGAAAAAAAAAAAAAAAATACTTCAGACCTCTGAACAACAGCTTACAATAAAATGTATATTTTTGTTACTGTAGAAACAAAAATTACATTTTTGTTTTCAGCAAGACGTCAGAACTATGAACATTAGCTGAACATGGCTAACATGTTTCACTTGACTTGATTAAAGTCTAATATCACCCTGAAGGGATATTCAGACAGTTTGAAAGAGGGTTTGGTAGAACGGGATGAACAAGCATGCTGAGCTTGATTTATTTATTTAATTCATTTCAAATTTAAAACACAAAGACAATTTCAAAATACAAATGGAGATTGATGGAGATTGGAGTTAAATTACGACAGAAGCAATCCACTTGTCCTTCACTCCGCTCAAAGTAGCTGATAGCTTTTTAATCCAGTCAGAATTAAAGTGAAGTCAGTGAAAGAGCTGTATTATGCAATAAGTTAAATATTATGTGTTCAAAACTTTCCCATAGGGCTCCGCTTCAAAAGATCTAAAATACCCATTGAAAATTTATTGCAGCATGCCTGTGACACATACCGGTAAGTTGCTCATAAAAACACTACAAACATGTCCTTTGAGGACAACCTTTTTTTAATTTCCTTTGAGGTACTGCCAACCTCTACACTTACTTACTGAAGGCCAAAGCTCTGAGTAAATTATTGACTAAGTCTATATTAAGACACCACACTAACATTCCAGACCCAGACAAACTGCAGGCACACAGGAAGCTACCTTTTAAACTTAGGAGCTAAGTTTTAGGCTAACTAAAGTACCCGGGTTGGCACAAACGTGTAGGCCTGTCACAGTAAACAATAAATCAATTAACCGCATGACAAATGAAAACGATCAACCTCATTTTCATTTAGCGACTTTATCGTTTCTTCGTGTCTCTCTCTTTCTACTGAAGACACTGGATGACAAGGCTCAACTCCAGTGCTCTTCACTGACACCTCCATTTCTCTTTTCTCTTTGAAATCTGTTTTAGCCATCCAAAAATCACGTTTTTGGATCGTTAAAAGCAGCTAAGCTGAGAAGCTAAGCTACGAGCTAAGCTAACAGACTGACCTTGGGAAATACCACTATCTTGTCAACTCCAAAATTCACGGTTCAAACCCGTGCCTTCATGTAAAAAGTTGTTTATCTGTATAAAGTAGCTGAGAACTTGTTCACTGATTTTAAATTAAAAGCTTTATGTGAAAAATGCTATGCTAAAGAGCTCAAACCACACCGAGCGTCTGCCATTTTAAGAACCGAATAAAGGAAGGAGAGACAGCCCATGTCATGTCAAGGAGCCTCCCTCCCATTTTTCTTAGAGACACACTGCTCGCTCCCTCACTATCCATCCTTTGGTTCAAACAGTCTTATACTGCCATCTGGTGGTCGAAAAGACGTACTACAGGCAAAACAAATCAACCTTTCTTAAATTTGACAATAATTACTAATTATTGTCAAATTTCAAACAATATCGTTTATCACAATAACTTCTGAGACAATTAATTGCCCAGCAAAATTTGTTATTATGACAGGCCTACAAACGTGCTCCTCTATTTTAATTTTTACTATTTAGTCATGCTAATTATGCCAGTACACTGCAACGTCAATATTCCACTATGATGAACTGGAATAAGAGCATCAATTAGCTCCCTCCTTTCCATACTTTATAGTAGAGATGAACCACGAAGCTTTTAATTTTCAACAGAAACAATGTCAGAGAATATAAAATTTTAAAAACTGAAAAATGAGTTTCAGTGAAATCATCATCGGTCATTATTAAACCTTTGAACTTTAGAAGCCAGTTCATCTGGACAGAAATAATCTGAGCAGTCAGGGTTTAGAGCTCCTAGCTCTGGTGAAAGTTACTTTACTCTCGTGGCCTCAGACAGTAGACTTTTATACATGACCTGTTAAATCTCAGCGCTGATACAATCACAGTATTTTATTATCCTTTAGTTAGGCTCAGCTCGGGTTTCCTGAGCTATCTTTAAGTTATGCTGCTATGGGCTTAGACAGCTGCAGGACAAAGTGACCACATCTCCTCTCTGCTGCTGCCTTTATGCTCTCTACTCTCCATGTTTGTATTTTCAATGATTTCTTCCATTAACATGCATTTTTATTTCTGCAGAAAGTTCACCTGGGCCAGCCTTGTGTTTGTCTGTGTTGCTTTCTGTCCCTCTTTAACCCCAGTCAGTTGAGGCACATGGCTGCCCATCCTGAACCTGGTTGTGCTGGAGGAATCCTCCTGCTTAAAAGGGTTCTTTTCCAGCTGTTGCCATCATGCTGCTCAGGATAGAAGATTGCTACAAAGTGAAGATTCAGCCCAATCTGCTGGCTTCCTTTGACACATAACTTTCAATAATTGGCATTTTATAATGTAAATGTTTTATTTGTGTGCCTGGTGCTTTATATGCAAACTGAATTGATCTGATTTGAAGTAAAGCTGCTTCCCCTCCAACCAGCATGACACCAGCAGCAACAACTTCACACCCACAACAAAAGCATCATGAAGCCTGACTGGGTCTAGCAGCTGCAAAATAAATACTCAGACTTAAAAGAAACATATCCCTGTCTTTCTACACAGTGAAAATATTTAGTTTACCCTTTTTACCGTCACACTAGTAAATGATCTCTGGATACATGACTTGCTGTCTGACTGCTCTTCATCTGGATCTTTTTGTTTTATGTGGACACCTGACTCCACAGCAGACTGTTCTGTTCTACGTTCAACATGGTGGTGTTTATTTTTTTCTGTTACACCATCACCTGATAAGATGACAGTGAAGATGAGGGCTGACCATACAAAGCAGTGTGGGAAAAACTTACCGTCTATGCTACGAAAGTCGAGGAGGTAGGTTCTGCTGTCCACCTGATAGAGTTGAAGGCTCATCTTGGTTTGCATTCCAGTCACAGGATTCTTCCTCCTCACACGCAGATAATAAGGATTAACCACCTAGAGAGATTAGAAAAGAGGGAGAAATGAAAAAACACTGCTGCATTTTCACCAAAACATATTTAACATTAACTCAAGACTTTTTTTTCTCTTTTCTCCTCACATGCACTTTTATTGTGTGAATGTTTATGAAGAATTCACTCTATTGTCATCGTTTTTCTTCCGTGTGTTTTTCAACATGATTCTCATCTCGCAGTTTTCAAGCTATTTCAATGCGTCATAAATCAAAACGTTCAGCTCTTTCACGACAATCCTGCTATGACTTTTGGTATTGGTGGAACTTTAGCTGTTTGAAATATTCAGCCTTTTCAGCCATTTTTTCCCCTCATAGAAAATGAATTGAGCTCATTTTACATCCTTCAAATCTTTAGAGCGATTTACAACCTTTTACTGCTCCTTTCACATGTTGTTCTGGTTCAGCTTCTTTCAGCTTCCTTGTGCAAATTTTAACTTTTTTCAGCTACTTTTAGCTCATTTTAGCTGATTTTTTTTTTCCAGCTGTTTTGTGCTAGTTTCAGCAGATTATTTCTGCTACCGGTAAGTTCAGCTTGTTATGCTCCTTTCAGTTTTTAGCTGCAAGTTTTACCTTTTTCTAACAATTCAGCAAATATTTAGCTGTTTTTATGCTAATTTTATCCTTTTAAGCTAATTCTACGTTCATTGCACTCATTTCAACTTTTTTCAGCCTAATTCAGCAAAAAACCTGCTCTCTCCACTTCCTTCAGGTAATTTAAGCTTCTTTCTGCTTTTTAGCTAGTTTTCAGCAGTTTTTATTTCATTTTTTTTAGTTAATTTCCACTTTTTGTTCTCAATTCTGCTTCTTTCAGCCAAATTGGGCAAACATGTTCCTTCTGCTTTCTTAAGCTTGTTCTACCTTTTCAGCTAGCTTTTTAAAGGATTCTTACTTTAAGCTGTTTTCTGATGAATTCAAGTTTTTCATGGTAATTTCTGCAACTTTCAGCCCAATTAAATTATTTTGTTGATTTCAGCTTGTTATGCTAATTTCAACTTATGCTTCTTTCAGCTTTTTCAGCTATTTCAGCTACTATTTAGCTGTTTTATGCAACATTTAGCTTTTTAAGCTAATTCCACATTTTTTAGCTCATTTCAGGTCCTTCCACTTCCTTCTGGTAGTTTAAGCTTCTTTCAGCCTTTTCAGCTACTACTCAGGTATTTTTTTCCTAATTTCAGCTTTTTTTTTTGCTAGACTCCTAATTATTGTGCTCATTTCTACCTATTTCAGCAAATAAGTGTTCTTTCTGCTTTATTCCGTTAATTTAGGCTTGTTCTTCCATTTCAGCTATATCTCAGCATGTTTTAGCTAATTTCAGCTGTTTTTCAGCAATAAGCGTTCACACTGCATTTTCGCAGGAAATGCAGTTTCTCTAGTTTTCCTTACCTTCCACTCATAGTCGAGCTGTTTCATGGCCCGGCACACTTCTGTCATGATATCGTTGGGTCTGCTCTGACTGCGGATCCCCAGGTGCCACTTGGCTCTTCTAACACCCTGGTGTTTGGACTTCTGGGGGTTCAGTTCATCTAGCGTGTGGCGAGGTCTGGGAGGAGTTTCAGCCAAGAGAAAGGGCACACGCTCAGGGTGGGGTTTGATGATGCCGGCAACAGCTGCAGCAGATGAAGTCAGGTGCTGGTCGTCTAGGAAGGAGTCTGGAGGGCTTGATGCCAGGTAGAAGTCTTTTGCTTCGCTCATGATGCGGCGATTGTCGATAATGAGATGGTAGGCGACAGCTAATGGGTCCTGGTGATTGCGACTGTAAAGGCAGGCAAGGACCTCCTCCTCTGTGCATTCAAATTTCTCACAAACCTCCTTCAAGGCCTCGTCATCGATCATGTTGTTGCTGTAGGAGGGGTCCTCGGGAAACAAATACTTGGGTAGATCTTGTTTGAACCACTCATCCTCTCTGCAGGGAGGAAACAATAGGCACAAATATCAGACCATGAAAACTTTTTTGACAAAACAAGCTACAAACCATCTCATCAGGCCTACCGGATCTCTTTAATGGTGGCTCTCTTCATTGGATCCACTTGCAGCATGTGTTTAAGGAGGCTTACTACTTGTGGGTTCAGATACTGTGGCGTGAAAAAGATGCCGTCACAGATCTTTTTAAAAAGCGTTGGCACATGATCATCGTCAAAGGGGAGCGTCCCACACAACAAAGCGTAGAGAATGACACCACTGCTCCATATATCCACCTCTGGACCAGCATATAATCTGAGGAAGGGCAAAAACAAACGACCATACATATTATCCTCCTAACGTGAGGTCTGTTTAATCGCTGCCAGTTTTAAGTTGACAAATGATGAATAAATAAATACCTTCCTGAAATGACCTCAGGAGCAGCATAGTTTGGAGAACCACAACTTGTTCTCAGAAACTCTCCATCTGACATCATGTTTGACAGACCTGCAAAGCAACATGGCTGTTTTAACCGTTAGGTTGCTGACAGAAGAGAACTACGGTGTGTCCACTCGCTAATTGAAGTTTTTAAATGCACACTAAAAGAAAATTAAGGATTCTGTTCATGAAAATGCTATGCCACAAAATCCTTTTTTCTGCAAACAGAAATCCTTCAAGCTATCATTGTGTGCAGTAACAAATCTAACACAAAACGCTCGTCCCCAAAGTTAAAACACTTAAAACGTACCAAAATCTGCGATCTTAGCGTTCATGTGTGCATCGAGCAGCACGTTCTCAGGCTTGAGGTCTCGGTGTACCACCATGTGTCTGTGGCAGTAGTCCACTGCTGAAATAATCTGCTGGAACAGCCGGCGACTCTCCTTTTCTTCCAGCTGGTAAAAGCAAAAAATGACATCTTCAATGAGACATCAAGAAACATTCTGGCTCTTTTGAAGCAGGGTTCTTAGGAAAAGTTGTGAAGAAATAGTTAGGAAATGAAAGTGATTTAAAATAGCTTAAGTCTGGGACAAACTGAAGATTTAATGCAACCATCATAAACTATTTTATTGGCACTGGATAAATTGTTTCCTCACTGTGTGAGTCAGGGTGCTTTTATATGTCACATCTAATAATACCCACCCCCATTCTGGCCAAAAAAAAAAAAAAAAAAAAAAAAAAAAGACAACAATGCAAATGATGGAGCAACAGATCCAGCAGCACGTCTATACCTGAAACCTGATTTATTGGACAGTTTTTCAGCTGCAGGACTGAAGCAGAGTAAACTTTAATTCCCTGCTTAAACTTTAAAATAGCCAAAAATCCTTTAATTAATAAAACTAAACTTGAATTCATGTTGTTTTTAAAGCGTTTTCTTTTGCTGTTGGCTTCTGGTTTACACAGGTCAAAGATAACATAATAATCACCCACAGGTTGTCATTCAAAACAAATACATAAAACTCCAACAAAATACCATAGTTTTAAACGTCACAGGCTTTTTTTTTTTTGCATAATTTGCATGCCCTATGATTTATACGCCAAAGCAACGTATTTATGGATTTTTCCACTTTATCAGACATATTTGGACTGATGCGACTTATAAGGTGTTGCGACATGTACGGCGGGAAATACAGTACACAACAATATATACAAAACATTGCCATAGTGTATGTGTGACATTAATTACTGTGTATTTACCTTTCCATTTTTGCAGATGTAATCAAAGAGCTCCCCACCGGACACATACTCCATGACCATGAAGATATCTGTGGGGGTGCTAATAACTTGATATCTGCATCAACAAAAACAGAGATAAAAATCTTAACAGCTCAGGAAATCACCTCAGCGAAAACAGCTCATATGGCAAACACTTATTCAATCACACATTCAAAAAGAAGGAATGACTCATCAAAATTAGCACATACTCAGTATGATCAACAGGAAAAGGGAACAGCCACTTTATGTGGGTGTTTGTTTCATCTTAGGCATGTCCTAACTTTACTGTTTCGCCAAACGAAGTATGATGGAATGTACTTGTTCAGAAATTACTACATGCACTCGACACAAGTTAATCCGCAATGTAATCCCGTGCAGAACTCATCCAATAAGGTCTAAACCAGCAACTAAAGTACATTTCTCCCTTTTCCTACTTTTATCAGTCACTGACAAATAAAAAGGAGCACAAACACATGCAAATGAGCTGGTAGCTTTATGCAAATTGTTGTGCTTCTAATCCATATGAAGGAAGTGCATCACAGAAAAAAACATCTTGTTACTTTAAACTTTCTGATTGTATCTCAGAATCTTTACCTTTAGAATGCACTTTTGTGTAAAATGTAAATCTGGAGAAAATCACAGTACTGATATGTATTTTTAATATGTGCGTATGGTCATGTTGCTAGAAGACGTAAATAATCTGATCTCCTTCCCAAAGATGCAAAATCTAAACACAATGGCATCTGCAACATGGCTGCATTTGTAAACAGGGTTATTTACAGTTCAAGAGCAATCCAGATGTCAACATCTGACAACAGCTGTAGAAAAGAATCTTAATGAGACCAATTCCACTGTGCAATAAATACAGCAAGGTAGAAAGTTTTTTTTGACTGGATTGTTTTTTTTTTTTTTTTGCTGTATCACAAAAAGTTCTACTTTTGACATTTTTTTAAAGAACAGCTAAACTCTGAGCATAACCAGCTGACAACAATTATAGCCAAGTATGGGCTCATTTTAAAGTTCAGGAGCTAAAACACTCATCAAACCAACAAAAAAATCAAGTTCATGAGGGGTTAGACATACACAGCAGCTGTGGTGACAGAGGCTGACGAACTCCATCAGCATTCATGCGTCACAATTTAACTTTGCACACTAATACACAGAGCAGATGCATTTATTCAAGCAGATTATGAAGGTACAGTAATAGTGATTATGTACTGCTTAGTGCTTTTTAGTGTGTACAGTTCAGATTGGAAGCATTTCTGAAGACTAGCAGCTGGAAAAGTTACTGCAAACTAGATGCTTTAATTCAAAATAAGTCTGATCAGGTTCAAGTTCTTGATTTCATATGACTAAGACAAACTGACTCTTTCCTTTAATCATACTAAATTAAAACGAGCTACAATTAAACTATTGTTACATAAATCTGATGATAGTGAGAACTAAATTAAAGAAAGAAATGCTTCAAAAACAATCATATAATTTAATAACTACAAACAGAAAACTACAGATCTGTGGTTTGACAGTAAAATACAACTATAACATGTCCACATATAAAAGAACAAAATTGAATATTTAGAAAAAAGTAACTTGCACTTGTGTAACATTTTGTCCATATCGTGATAAAGCATGCAGCACTTTTAACTTTTCAATTCTGTTTTAATACTTTACAAACAAAGCAACAAGCTGCGACCAGTGACCCTGCTCTTTGTCCTGAACCGTTAAAAGAACAGGACTCAATGTTAGAAAACAAATCAGGAGCACAAGTATGAAATGACAGTGTTGCTCTGATCCAACCAACGCACAACTGCCTTGATTAATGGTTAACTTTCAAGTAATTCATCTTGTAGCAAGTCTGAAGGAACAGAAGGAGCTGCTACATTTGTTGCGAGGCTAAACGTGCACCGACTCACGTCTTGTCCCAGTGGTGTGTGTGCACCTTGTCAGAGGAGATCGGCCTCTTTTAGACATCTCACACTCTAAGTTTACATTCTTGTGCACGCTTGACATGGAGCTGATGTTCAGGAGATCGGCCACACCCCCTCCTCCTCCCGTAACTGTGGCCCTGAGCCTGGGAACACTCAAACACCAGGCAGGAAGTACCTCAGCAATCATCTAGATCAGTGTTTCCTTCAACAATTTTGTATCACTGCTGTATGCTGCTGGACAAAGTAAAAATTTCAGCCTAATAGTAGTCAGTACGATTCCCTGGTGCACTTGTGTTATAGCACTGGGCACATTAATGCTAAGTCAGTCCAGACAGCAGCTGTAATAATAGCTCATTCAAAACACAGCTGTTATATTTCTGCTTTAGCAGGTCCAGATGTTGTCAGCAACTTAAAATAGGATAGATTAAAAGCTGGGTATCCCATTAGTTAATGAACTTCACCATCCTTTGACAAGAAGGAACCAAGTTATAGCTGTTTTGGTCAAGCTTTGTAGATGATGTTAAGCTCAATTTCATGCAAGATGTGCTTGTTTTCAGAATTGAGGATGACTCTCAGCTACACCAAACTTTAAATAGTTGTAAAACTCACCATGTTATAGCCATGTTTGTAGTTTCTAATTAGGGCTGAACAATTAATTGCATTTGCAATAATATCGCAATATGACAAAACGCAATTTTCTAATCGCAAAGGCTGCA
>JARVLU010000528.1:11519713-11532897 GCA_031762415.1 Simpsonichthys santanae | reverse complement strand
TATACTATTTATAGTCATGGCAGAGAGTTGGGGGTGTTTTCTGTGTTAATTGGACATCATTAACCTCACGCAGACTCACTGGTACATTTTCATCTTTAAATCACTTCTTGGTCTGCTGCCTTCATACATCTCCTCCTACATGTCAGTACGTGAGTGCAGCTACAGTGTTCACTCTCAGGACATTATTACCTGCAGTGTCCCCTCAGCACAGACTGAACTTGGCAAAAGGGCCTTCTCTTATTCCGCTCCTGTATCTTGGAACACCCTGCAAAAAGATCTGAAGCTCTCGACCATGACCTCTCTAAGGGATTTTAAACAAGTGCTAAGCTCATGGCAAAAACCAACGCAAACATGTTCCTGTTTTAGTAGTTTACGTAATTTCTTATGTTTACATTTTATATGCTTTTTTATGTTTGTCTCCTGCTGTCATCTGAGATCTTTGTTAAAAACAGGTCTCTCTTGTAAATGAGTTCTCAAGGTTCAGTGAGACTAACCTGTGTAATCAAAGGTTGAATTGAATACTTAGCAAAGTAATGATCACATTTGAAACAACACTCATGAAACAGAAATATTTCAGGGAATGCATTGTAGCAATTTAATAAATGCCAAAATGTTAAAGCTAGGAGTGAAAAAATGATTCCAGCCTTGCTTTAGAACCTGACAAATCAACCCAACCATATTTTATACATAAAACAAGAGTCATTGTATAGTAAATAATATCCTTCCGCTGGGTGTTTTCAGTCTTGCTCTACCTTCATCTCTCATGTTCATGTCTATCTTCGGTCCAGCATTCCTCTCTCTGAATGAAATTCCCTCAAGGTGGCGCTGCAGACTCTCTTGAATCACATCATGCAGCGGCTGCTCCTACAAATGTGCAAACAAAGGATTTTAGGTCTCATTAGTTGTTTTTTGTTAACAAAGTCTTTTTATTAAGTTTTCATTTTTGAACACACACACACAAAAACAACAACAACAACAACAACAACAACAACAAAAGAACACAGAACAAAAAAACCCTCCCACACAATCACACATACACAAATGCAGGCATTGACATGTTTTAAACAAATGACAGAAAAGGCTGCCACATGTACCAGAATCTTCCTTCAGAACTCGTCAGGGTATATCTGATTTTTTCCAAATTAATATGGTACATTAGCGCTTATTATGGCTGGGATATATGGACCAAAATTAATATCTCAATATTTTAAGAAGAATGGCAATATATGATATATCTCAATATTTTCTTATTTCCATAAAGTAATAACCAAAACATATTTCTGAGTCCAAGCTTTTTCACAGTTGTCACACAGGCACATTTATTAACAAACAGCTGTATATATATACATATATATATATATACACACACACACACACACACACACACACACACACACACACACACACACACACACACAGTATATACAGTAAACAGTATATATATGTGTGTGTATACATAGTTCACTTTGAACCACTTTGGCATAGCTGCCTTAGAGTTGATAGAGTTGACAGGGATATCTACACCAAGATAATGGGGGTGGGGTATTCAGATACTCACGGTAGCCTGCGCCAGTGCTGCCCTCATAGCTGTAGTTAGCTTTTAAAATAAAAATAAAAAATTTCAGTTAACTTTCTTATAGAAGTACATGGTTGTTGAAGTTGTTTATAGGATCTTGCATTGACAAGGCTTGCAGCTCGTTTAGTGTAACATTTCTTACTCATGTTATAACTTGTTCCTGAAGAAAAAGGTCCGCCACGGCCCCTGCCACGTCCCCTGCCGCGACCCCCTCTGTTGGGACCCCAGCCACGGGTCCCAGAATCTGATGGAATGCCACGGATGGTGCCAAATCCTGGAATGTGCTGTTGAAAAAGGAAAAAGGGTGCGGTGTTCAAAACGACTCTGATATTTAAGTCAACTCGAGATTAATAAATTAAGGATGACTTGGTGAATCAAGTACCATGTCAGTGTAGGTGCCCTTCTTCTTTTCAGCAGTTTTGTCATCATCTGAAGGGCTCTTGCCATTTGGGAACAGCTTTTCCAAAGCAGCAAGAGCAGCATAGGCCTTCGCCTCCTTCTTACTGAGCCCTTTCCCAGTAAACATCTGTCCGTCGACTTCCACCTTGGAAACAGGAAGGGAAAAGAAAAGCTAAATGCTTCTGATGGTTTTATCAGCTTTGTTTCTGATGTGCATTTCTGCTCACTCACCTGTATCTGAAAGCACTTTAGACGGTTGGCTCCTTTGGGCTTGACCACCTCGTACTTCAGTCCACGGCGTATTTCGTTCAGCTCCATGATAGGATTCTTGCCACTTTTTGTCAAGATGTGACCCTGACGAATCTGTTCACAAAAAACAAATGATCACAAATACTACAATAGCAACATTTTCTAATATTTATTGATTTTTTTCTTTTTCTTCTTCTTTTTTTTAATCATGAACTTAGACCAAATATTTCAGAAGAGGTAAGCACCGGATCCACAGTTGAGGTTTGGGAATCAGCTTCAGCTGATTTCTGGGTCCCAGCAGCAGCATCATCTACGGACTTTGGTCTATCTAACATGCCTGTTGGAAGACCAAGATCTTGCAGAACCTACAGATGGAAAAAGAGTCGCAGCTAGACAGTTAAATCTCACAACATCTGTTTTCAACAGACACATAATTTTTGGGGGCAAATTGTCTTAAAGAAAGCAAAACAAATGCGTAGAAAAAAAGATTTTATTGTTGAAATTATGCGCCTGGAAGCTTTGTATGTTTCTTTGAATGTGGGCCGGCTGACAAACAAAAATCAGCTCATGTGGATAAAAATGAACGACTCTTGCCTTAGCTGCAACGTTAAGTTTGGCCATTCTTTTGGACGGTCCTTTTTCTTGGTAGACCTTCCCGTTTACCTCCACAGCCATCGTAAACACTGGCACATGGGTCGGCCCAGACTGTTCTACGAGCCGGAACTCCAGGGAGGAGGCGTAATGGTTTAAACGCATCACAGGGTTTATGTTTGAATCTTTTGAGACTACAAGAGAAACAGGTAAAGAATAAAACACAAAAACATCAATTAAACCTCAACTAAATCAGATAAAACAAGTTGTCCTGACTATCAGGATTTCTTTTACTAATACATTCAAAAGGTAAAAGTCTTGCAAACAGTAACTTTTATTCCCACTGTTTTTAAAGAGGAGCAAATATTCAAAAATGTTTTACTGGATGGTTGACTTTAGGATGTGGACACTTCCACCTGCAAAACAGAAGTCTCCTGGCTAGAAGAGAACCAAAATCATATTCTTCTCGTACTTGCTAAAGGATGCATCGACAAGAACCACCCCAAACAATGAAATGAATGGTGACGGTAGGGCTGGGCAAATATCTCGATATTTTAAAAATATCGAGATAATTTCATACGTGATATAAGATAGGACTATATTGTCTATATCATTATTTCTACTTTGCGTTAGAATTAGCCTTGAAAATCAGTGTATTGTAATTTTCACTGCATAAGTCGCAGTTATTGGCATAAATTAGCATGCTTTCGAGTTATAAAGTGAAGTGACATATTTATGCTTTATTTCCTGTACAGGTAGTCCCCGGTTCACGGCGTCATCGGTTTAAGGCGTTTCGCGTTTACGGCACCGCCCCCAGTGACGTCATTGCGCCGTTCGTTGTCTTTTTTATGCAGCATTTTTTTTTCCGTTTTTTTTAGGGTATTTTGTTAGCTAACTGCTTGGAAACACATTAAAACGGCCGTTCGAAGTTGTTTCACATTGAAAAAATGTGTTTAAAAAGACGTTACCGATGGCCGTTTAGTTTTGGTTTCGGTTTTGCGGCCGAAAATCTGCAAGTAATCCGCGTTTACGGCCGCCAGGGGGAGCAGTTCCGGTTTAAGTCTAAATCGGTTTCCGGCCGGGCTGGAAGAACAGATCTCACATCTTTTTTCTTTTTCCTTATTTTTCCTTTATTCTATTTTCCCTTTTTTCCTCTTTCTTTTTTCTCTTTTTAATTTTTCCCTTTTTTTTTCTTTTTCCCTTTTTCCTTTTCCTCTTTTTTTCTTTTTTCTCTTATTTTCTTCCTCTTTTTTCCAGGACACAGGGAAGAAAAAAAATAATAAGAGATAAATAGAGAGAGAAAAAAAGAAAGTACACATCTTTTTTTTTCTTTTCCTTTTTTTCCTTTATTCTATTTTCCCCTTTTTTCCCCTCTTTTTTTTCTCTTTTTAATGTTTTCCCTTTTTTCTTTTTCCCTTTTTTTTCCTTTTTCCTTTCCCCCCTTTTTTTCTATTCTTTTCTTTTTCTATTTTCTTTTTTTCCCCCCCTCATTTTCCTTCCTCTTTTTTCCAGGACACAGGGAAGAAAAAAATAATAAAAGAGAAAAAAAAAAGAGAAAAATAGAGAGAAAGAGAGAGAGAGAGAGATAGAGAGAGAGAGAGAGAGAGACACAGAGAGAGAGAGCGAGAGAGAGAGAGAGAGAGAGAGAGAGTACACATCTGAAAAAAGTCTGAATGTTTCTACCATGTTGAAAATGTGACAGAGTGCTTTAATTTAGTTCTAAAGCAGTAATTGTAATTCCACCCATCTGACTCGTAAATCTTTTTGCTCCCAACTCAGCATCGTGACATTCGCTCATTAGGAAACCAACATTTAGTTCTTGTTAGCTAATTGATCTGACAGTTAAATAGTAACGTTTGAATGAAATGTTTTGGTTAAGTTGAAACCTTCTAGCTGTAATGTCTCATGAAACAACACCAGCATAATTGCTGCCTCAATCTTTCACAAAAATGAGCTAAAGTGATCCAGGAATAATAAAAAAAAGAGCGATACGAAATAAATACACTTTTCAAAAAAACAGGAAGGTATAAAGGCTTTGGAAACTCAAGAGAACTCTGCGCAGAGGGGAGTCAAGGGCGCAAAATACAAAGTCAAAGTAACCAGGGAGAACAGGTGCGGGAAAAAAGGAAGTACAAGACAGCAAGCGGCTGACTGTAGGGAGTCTGGTGAACAAGAAAGAGCACAGAGAACAAGTGCGTGTGTGGAAGAAAGAAGGGGAGACATTCAGATTGAGAAGAGACATAAGAGACACAGGAAATCTGCAAGCAAATTAGACATCATTAGCCAAGAGGCAGTTAACAAGTCTAATTAGGGGAGAAGAAGGCACACAGTCATACCAGATTCACTTCCGAACCTCAGCAACAAACAACCGCCGTTCTACTAAACTACACACAAGGCCACAGCAAGAAAAAAAAAAAAAGACACATACTCAGCCACATCTCTTAACTGGGTCAGATCTCTAAGACTTTAAGCAGAAGGGCAGAAGGGGGAAGATGGCTGCGAGAGGAAGTGGGAGATTGAGGAAAGATAAAAGCTAGAGGGTGGGACCTCGCATGGGCCAGTTGTCTGCTCAAGTGAGATGGAAAGAGTTGTTTAAAACTCTGAGAGTAATAAAGTGTGGACAGAGAAAAAAGAAGGAGCGAGTATAGGACGAACTCCCTGATGCACGCCCATAAAAAACGGCATTGTGTACACAGCCACCAGCTGTTGTTTTACCTCTGTCATTTACGGGACATTGCGTTTAGGGTGCAAATCTGAGAGGAAACTGTAGCAGCTGATAATATCTACCATAAATATGTCATGGGCATTAAATCCAGATTTTTTAGTGTCGTTATTATAGAGATTAGTTGCGTGGAATGACATTGTTGCTGTACCAGTACAGCCACCAAGTTCAACTTTGAGTGATAGCTTACAAGTGCTCCTGAGGGATGACTGAGCTACATTTCCTTCATGTCACGACTGACTGTCAGTTTTAGAAATACTGTAGAGGAAAATGCATTAGTAAACCAAGCTACTGTACGTTTTACTTTTTATACACCCAGTGCTCACTTTCACAGTGACAGAAAATATTGTTTGAACTATTTTTAATGATCCTTAAAGTAGCATTGAGTAAAATCTTATTCAATTCCCCCCTCAAAAATGTATTATAAGGGTGTATGTGAAGTTGTTAAATTCTAAGAGCACATCACAAAAAGGCAAAGGTTTAAAGCTGTCAATTTTCCTACACTGGCTTTTACGTCATAAGAAGCGAAGCTCCAAATGAGCAAGTGGAGAATTCGGCTCCACTTAAAACAGCTTGACTGAAATATTGGAAAATGATGGATGGGATAAATGATATTCAACTAAAAATCAGACTTTTGACTCTGGCAGTTGGAAATTTCTGACTGAGCCTGACCTTAAAATCAAATATGACTGACCTGCACATTAATAGTAGCTGCAGTGATGAATTCTTTTCACTTCCTTTTGATTGTCACTAAATTAGTTTCAGAAATCGTAAGAGCATCCTTTATTAGAAAACATTGCTGCTGTGTTTGAATGCATGTAAATGGTTTATTGCTAATGATAGTAAGCCTGTATATTGTGAACAATTAGATTTTTTTTTTTTTTTTTTTGCCTAGCAACTTGAAGGCTAAGTTTGGTGTGTCGTTAAACCCAAATCCAAGTTCTGACTTTCAGTTTAAATGATATGGAGCACTATTCTTATCCACTGGTCTTTAAATGCAGTCTACAGGGTGTGCAAGGTTATTTTCAAATATATAGCCATGCATGCATTCATGTTTGTTCTAGGCTTACATTATTGTTATATTTTTCTTTAGTACCATGGTGTTGTATGTCCCACCCCATATTTCAGACAGTCGCCATATTGACGGTGGGACTAACACCTCACCTGTTGACAACTCTGAAACGTATACGGTAGTAGTGGATCAACCTTTTGCTTCACACACTTACTTAAGTACTGGCAAATGCTTGTTCCTCACCCTTTTCTCTATTTTTTTTTATTTGTAAAAAAAAAAAAAAAAAAAAAAAAAACTAGAGCTTTCAGACAAATTCTTACCTTGGGTCTATACTGTATCCCACACAGGTAACCTTTCTTTAACTGCCAGATACTGAAGTTATATTGAAATGTATCCTAAGTTTTAACTTCCATCCTCAGCCAACATTATTCACCTGTTTTGACAGGTCGTTCATGATCATTGACAGCATCATATACTGTGAAATTGACAAGAGTTTGCCTTTAAATATAAATATTTTGTCACTTGATTTATGAATTTTAAAGTTTAGGCTTTTCCAAGTCATGCTTACTCCAGCAAGAATCATTGAAACAGAAATGTTGTTGATGCGTTATCAGTGAAATGGCACTGATAACTGGCTTTCTGGCATTTTTTAAATTTATTATTTTAAGACAAACTGTAAAGGGAATAAGATTTGAAGCTGCTGAGGAGGAGCATTAAAGTGCAACAAAACGTGTCAAGTATTGTTGTTATATAATTGTATTTAAAAATAAACTTATTTTAGATCAATTTGTTGTAGTGCATTTTTTTCTCCAATAAATAAATGACCAAGCATAATATTTTGTCACAATTGGTTAACTGGCTTCTCTTTATCTACGTTTAAGAAATTTATGTGAATATCAGATGATGCTTAGTGTCATATTTATGCAGAAATATAGAAAATTTTGAAGGTTTTACTAACTTTTAAGCACCAGTATCATATAATTATTTTATTTATCATATAATCATATGGAACAAAAACTTAAAATGTGCAAACATAAACCAAAACATTATCTTGTGTTAACCATTAATCAATGTTAATGACTATATATGACTTAATATCTAATATATCATATATATCATATCTAATATGACTTATTACTCAGAGGTAACTTGTGTGTTTGGATCTAATCTGCCACAGGACATGGAGGATCCACTGATTCATTGGTCTTAATTCAATGTGAGGAATGCATCTTTCATCCAGGTGAGTCAACTGGTCTGGATGATGATGGAAAATGTTTGTGTGAAACAAGAAGATAAAAATTGTTTGTGGGTAGAAAAAGCATCCCATTCCAACAGCCTCAAACAGGAAGTTGACCTGAAAAACTGCAGCTTTAAAGAACCTGAAGAACCCAACAAAACCCTCTCATTCTGTCCCAGAGGAGCTCCACCGACTGCCAGAAGTGGCCAATAGAAATAATCATTGCTGTAAAATTTTTAAAGACATCAAAATTTTTGTTTTCAAAAAATTAAAAACAATATGAAAAAATTACAAAAGTGTCACATCTACCAACTTTATAAAAATATCATATTTCTTTAGTGTAAATTTTGAAGCAACATAACCACCAATTTACATTTGTGTCTTTTTTTTTTTTTTACTTAGTTTTCTTTTGGCTGCTCCCTTCTTCGTCACATGATGATGATGGTAATTATTTTTTATGCCGGATGCCCTTCCTGACACAACCACAGACCACCGAGCTACCACAGCCCTCTGTGTGGAGCAGAGAGCTGATATCTAGGGCGTGCATGGGAGCAGATGGTGGGGGACAGAGAGTTAAGGGCCTTGCTCAAGGGCCTAGAGTGGAGCAAATGAGGGTGGAGACAGTAGTGGGTGCTTCACCTATCCCACCCACATTTTGATGTTGTTGGTGCCTGGCTTTGAACCGGCGAACTTCCCATCACAGACCCACCTTCCCTAACCTCTGCACCACCACTCCCACCAACCATCAAGTTACCTCTAATTGAATATATTTTATTTTTTTAAATATTGTGCAATTTTTTTTAAACTAGTTGGATTTCAGGATTATAAAGAGCTACTAAAAATAGAAGCGTAGAAACCAGAATTGACCATCAGTTGCCTTTAATGGTTGCTAAAAGGTTTCTTTAAATTATATTTAGCTTCAATCAAGTGTCATTATGGAGTCATTATAGTGTCATTAGCCGCGTTAACATAATTTGATCAGACTGAGTTTAATATTCCTCAAAATAATTCTACAGTTATGTAGATTTTATATCTTTATTGCGCATATTTTTGTCTGCTCAGGTTTTAAACGTAACTCTCCAGCTTCACTCTTTTTCTAAATGTGACCACTTCAAGCTATTTACAACTTATTTGATGTCATTACTACACAATACACAACCTCTTTTAATCCAGAGACAAACATACAAATTATATTCACTCATTACCTGTTTCTGGATGGCAGGTCCCATGATGGTGGCAGTTGCAGGGCACACATGTTGAGAGGAGTCCTCTCCCGGGGTCTTCTCGGGTGAATCCCGGTGAGCATCGCTCACAGAACTCGCCTGCAAAGCCTTGAGGACATGAACAAGTTTCCACCCATGGAGCAGGAGGACCGGCTGGACCGGAGGGAACGGAAGCTGAGGTCAGGGTGACCCTGACAAGCTGCGATGTGTCTGAAGAGCATGGAGGAGAAAGGTGGCATGAGTTTAGACATCAAAGCATGCATGTACAGTTTCATGGGCACTGAAGAAAATATTATTTTTGCTCTCGTCTGTGTGAGTGTTTGTTGTCTGAATAATTAGCTAAACATCTTGTGAACTACTGCATTTTGAGGAGACGCTTAGCTCATTAAGTTTTGCTATCAGTCTAATAAAAGATGGCCACCACAGCTGAGCAACCAAACAAAACAAACATGGCTATAACTCATTCACTTTGATTAATATTGAGCTAAACCATGGTAGGGTAGTAGCTGGCAGTCAGTTCCATCACATTTTCCAAACAAAACCTCAATATCACATTAGTCTGCACACAACTTACATTTTCAATGTTCAACCAAAGCAGCTACAATGCATCTCTCAATAGAAGACAGTCAGTCTAAACCTCTGGCTTCAAAGGTCGTAGGCAATACGCATTTCTTCAAGGAACACTAGGCTTACATTATTGTTTTTCTTTTTAGCTGTTGGTGTGCTGTAAGTGGTTTTTATTCGAGATAAGAACTGGATACAGCAAATGACAAATGGTAAATGGACTGTACTTATATAGCACCTTCCTCTCTTATTATTCACACTACAATCTGTGCCCTCATTTACACATTCATACAGCACTCTACCAGATCCATACAAAGATTAATCAGAGCTTTATCACATTCATGCACTGATGGGACAAACATCAGAGGCAATGAGGGGTTCAGGGGCACTTCAACATGTGGCTGTTGGTGGAATTGAACCCCCAACTTTCCCGTTGGAGGACGACTGTTCTAACTCAGCCACAGCCACCCCATTAAAGGAAGCAGTCCAGTAGAGCAAAACGTTAGAAAAGGGGGACAGGAGACTCATGGAGGGCTGTCACACATACTGTTCAAGTGTGCTCTAAGGATCTCTCACACTTAACATGAATAGTGATGTGAAGGGGGGGTTGGGGGGTGGTTAGGCCATCCTGAACCCAATCCCTCACACCCTTAGTCTCTGAGCAGCAGCCACACTCCTGGCTGCTTTTTGAGTCTATCGCAACGTCTGCTCTCACTCCAGACATGATTAACTGGATAACTAGATGTCTGGATAGACGGATAACAAGTGTGGATAAGCTCCTGCATAATGATCAGAGTGGAAGGCGCAGTGAGAGGTGAGGAGGAAAAATAAAACAAAGCAGAGGATGAACCCAGGGCTTCTCACCAGTCGTGATCCAGCCGTTCCTTTACCGCTGATGAAACTCGCTGCATTTGCACCTCAGAGACATAATCAGCGCACGGGGCTGTCCTCTCCCCTCACCTTGATGAGTTTTAGCCTCTACCCTTTATTCCCTGCATGATCCTGGTGTCTCTCAGCTCATGCGGTGGGAAATATGTACTTTAAGAACAACTTCCACATGTAAAAGTCTATATTTGTGTTAATTAGAAGCGTTTGATTTGGAGCCATGCTGTGCAAGTTTTCTCCATCAATGCTTTTTTTTCTGAGAAACCTTGTCAGAGCAGTCAGGGTCATTACTTATGGCTCGCTGAAGCCTGGCAGACTTTTAATGCACCTTCAAACCATTAAATCATTGATTTTTCATAAACGTTCAATATGCCGTACAATGTATCAGAGGCTCAATGACTGCGGCAGAGAGAACAAAGGGTATGGGATGCCGTTTTTAAAGTTATACAATCAAAAATTACCAGCAGTATTTTGGTTTATTTATTAACCTTTCAGAAGAAAAAAACATTTTTTTTCCCAAAGTCATATTTTCACCATGCTACTCATACATTTATAAATTTCATAGTTTCAAACTAAATATTTAATTTACAAGTTAAGTATTTAGTTTACAAACTAAATACTTAACTTGCAAGTTAAATATTTAGTTATCATTTAAATATTTAGCACCACACTAAATATTTAGTTTACAAGCTAAATTTTTATATCCAAGATAAATGTTTAATTTCTAAACTAAATATTTAACTTGCATGTTAGTTCAGTAACTAAATATTTAACTTGCAAGTTAAATATTTTTACATTTAAACTAAACTAAATATTTAGCTCAAACCTAAATATTTATTTTCCAATCTAAACATTTAATTTCTTAAATAAGTTTACAATTTGCTAACTAAATATTTAGTTTGTACCTAAATATTTAACTTGCTAACTAAATATTTAGCTAAATATTAAGTTAGCAAATTAAAAATTTAGTTTGCGAATTAAAAGTTTAGCTTAGAAATTAAACACTTAGTTTGGAAATTAAATAATTAGCTTGGACAACAGTTTAGTTTTGAAAATAAACACTTACCTTTGGAATTAAATGTTTAATTTACATCTAATTATTTAGTTTACTAACAAATATTCAATTGCAAGTTAAATACTGTATATGTTTTTTGTAAACTAAACATTTAGCTTTTACATACGTAAACATTTAGTTTGTAAACTGAATAATTACTGTGTAACTAGATATTTAGCTTACTAACAAAATTTTACTTACAAGTTAAGTACAGTATTTAGTTTGTAAACTAAATATTTAGTGATTTAGCTTGCTAACTAAATTTTTAACTTGCAGGTATTAAGTTTGTAAACTAAATATTTAGCTTGTAAATTAGATATTTAGTTTGGAACTATGACATTTATAAATGCACAGTATGAATAACATGATGAAAATAAACTTTGAAAAAATTAAAACTTTTTTTTTTCTTATGGAAGGCTAAATAAACAAAAAATATTGCTGTTAATTTTTGACTGCGAAACTTTACATATGGCAACCCATAGAAGGGGACATTAAAATAAGACAGTCATGTTAATGGAGAATCTTGTTGTTCAAAGATAATTTTTTTAAATGGAGTCTAGATTTATTTGACGGCATGCACATCATCCCACCATCTAATTTGAACTAAAATGATTGTATGTAAAGAAACACCAGGTGTTAATACATCTAGGTGTTATGGAAAAACCTTCTAAATGATATTTTGTGTGATCTCATACAGTATTGTGAAAAATGTTCAAGATGTGTTAGTGCTCAAATACTACATGTGTTGTGATGACTCTAAGCTACTACACCAAGTTTTAGCTCATATATATATAAATCTGACATAGTTAAAGAAATGTTTGTGTTGACTAATAAGCTGTTGGTGTAACTCTAAAAGTTTATCAATTGTACATGTACCTTAATTAATTAATTTCTGAAAATTTCTATAAAATGTATCCATTAGTTTATGATATACTGTATTGCTAACAGAGATGGATGACAGCAGAAGTGAATGTCCAAGTTTTAAGGATCAATTTAAGCATTGTGTTGTTCCTGAAATGAATGTTGGGGATAATAATGCTCAGCCACTACCACGACAAGTTTTAGCTACGGTATCTATCTGTTTCACAAAAATCAACAAGTTGAAATCATTTTTGTGTTTTCTATTTATAGTTGGCTGTGGTGGCCAAATTGAATGGGCTTGACCAAACATTAATCAATTGTTGATTGCCATTTGTCTATTATTTCTGAGAATTTCATTAAATTTTTTTTTTTTTAATTTTTTTAAAATTTTTTCTTTGTGGTGACTTTAATATTGATTTAGGAATAAAAACAGACTCTAATAATGTCGGTACATTTCTTGAATCAATGTATTCTCTAAATCTTTACCCTTTAATCTCAAAGCCAACAAGAATCACGTCTCACAGTGCAACTGTGATTGACAATATATTTACAAATAACACAAATGGGAATATGACTGGTGGTATTTTAATGAGTGATATTAGTGATCATTTACCGGTGTTTACAATCTACAATAAGTATCAAACAATCAAAAAAGTAACTCCAAGTGTAACTAAAATAATAAATACATCTAAAAAAGCATTGGATAGACTGAAAGATGATTTAGCTGAACAAAACTGGGACAGTGTTTATGTTGATGATGTGAACGAATCATATGATGCTTTCATGAATATCTTTGAAGCTTTATATAAAA
>JARVLU010000528.1:11385164-11395546 GCA_031762415.1 Simpsonichthys santanae | reverse complement strand
AACATGAGTTTGTATGAGCAGATGAACACAGCAACATGAAAGCTGATCAGCAACATGAGCAGATCAGCAGCAGCATGAAACAGATCAGCAGCAACATGAAACAGATACTGCTTACAACAAGAGGACGTTAAAACTGCATCACAATAATTAAACTAGAGCATGATGGAAACTTTCTACAAAAATTAACAACACATTTTCTGCAACAAAACATATGCCATTAATCAGCCAACACCACAAAGGATGGTGTCTGTTTTTCTTTTAGCAAAATGTCACATGGACCATTGCAAGAATCTCTCATTGAATGGACTGTTCATGTACAGCAGATTTTTCTTGTGACCTTATCAAATGTTTAAAATTCCTCAAAGAAATCAAAGTGGACAATGTCAGGTTTTATTGCAAGGTGTTTCAGATTACAGGAGATGAGTTTATTTATTTGTTGCCAAATTGATTTTAAACAGCTGGAAATCCAAATTATAACTCATCATGCTCTATATTTGACTGCTTAACTACTTATTTTCTATTAGTTCTCATTGGGTCAAACATAGCCTTAACAGCACGTCTCTTGATGTCCATACATTTTCATAGCATGTTAAAATGGATCAGGTTTTAAATGTCAAAGTAAAACAATCCATTTTTACTCTGAGTTTCCCACACCACAGATGCGTTGTTAAATCCATGGCAAAATATGAATCATGAATCATTACACGAACATTAAAATTAGTTTAAATTAAGTATACATGAGCAGAAGGTTCTATTTTTATCACCCTGTTGGTATGTTTAAAGTGAGCACTGACCGTTTTTATATAATCTGTAATTTACAGGTTTTTTGGATCACTGTCCAGCTGTGGACTTAGATACGCACAGGAAGATCGTGAGCTAAGCTGCACTTACGCAAGTCCTGCCACTGAGGCAGCATGTGATGATGGCATGAGAATAGGATAAATACAGGGAGGATGGGAGTCCATTAGGCCATGTTCCCAGTATCAACGCCGGTGGAATTGCAGGAATGGCTATAGTTGATAATTCTCAGCTCTCCATCAGTGTGCCTTTTTACAGAATCAATGCATTGTGCTTATCTCCGTTAATGCCGCTGCGCTAAGTACGTGTCGCTCTTTAACAACCGTTGCATTTGAAACCAATTTTAACTTTGTCCTTCACAGAATCAATCTAGCCACTGTAATTCAAGCAACTCTAATGACTTCAGTACTTAGACATTCAACCATTGCAGCAAGAGCTCATCAGCTTTCTTCTCCAAGTCAAATAACATAACAGGTTTTTTTTAAAGCAGATGTGCAGCTTTGTGCAATTTGTAATACTGTGTCCGAAACTGTCAGTTTTTTATGTTTTTATTTTATTTACAAAACTGTTTTACAGTTTTCAGAACTATTGCAGTGACTTTAAAATTTTTCACTTGGACCTAAAAACTGTTGAGTTGCTAAAGGCAGAAAGCAGTCACATAGTTTTGACTTTTAAATTAAATATGTTAATCACAATATTCTGCAGTTTGAAGCCCAAAATACATAACATCTTAAAATGTCTTTTTTTTTTTTTACATTTCAATGCTTAACTTCAAAATATTGTTTATTTGTGTTGTTATAAAAACAACACAAACAAACAAAAAAACATGTATTTTACCAAGATACTCTAAGTTAATAAAAAGAATTGTGAACCCCCAAATTAAAAAAAAAAAAGGTATGCAATTTTAAAATACATTTACTTTGACTTATTTCATTGGATGCATTGTGTAAAAAAGACCGATCAAATTTGATTCAAACAGCCTCTTCTCATGTTCATTCCTGCATTCCAGGGATAAAACTCCTTCAGAAGAAGGTTAGATGTTCTCAACGTGCCATTTGCTCCCACTACACGTAATGTTCTGTTGCTGAGTGTGTCGAGCAATAAAGCATTTCAGGTTTAATCCATCCCATTCTTCTCACACACTGGTCTTAAAGGTGTGTAAATGTTTGAGGTGCCTGATGTTATAGTTGTATGTTGTTTTGAATTTACACACATTTTCTACCTTTAAGTCCAACTCCATTTAAGTCATTTTATTTTATTCACCACAGGTATATATTTTGTTACAAAGGGTTTGCCATGCTGGATTTATTTTTGAGTAAATTTCTTAATATTAAAGAGAAAAACAAAATCAATGAGCTATCATACTTTAGAAATGTAAACTAATAGAGACATTGTGACAATTAGAAATGTGAGATAAATTAAAAAACTGCTTCTTATTTTCATGGCAGGTTGTAAAGTAATGTAATGGTGTAAGGTATTTCTCAATATCTAGATTCTTAGCTGCTGCATAGAACAATTGCAGCACAATGTGGAGTATTAAGAAGACTGGCTAGATCCACCAAATTAACAGGTACGTTCAATATCACAGAAGAAACAGTGCATTTTGCTACACAAAAATATGCCAACATTATATCTTAGACTATTAGTTTGATTCATTTTGACCTTAACATATTGTTTTCTTTTAAACTTGTATGTGTTAACAGGAAAAAAAATCCACAGTTCAGCGTTTGCTCAAACCTTTATGATTTATGCTAGATGAGATATTTTGATCCTCCTCAATTTTTGACTCCATATTGTGGTTGAAACTAGCAACACATCTGGTGTTTAATCCAAGTCACTTTTACTTTTTTTTTTTGTCTACTCCCAGTTGCAGGTACATTTAAACTGCCCATAATATGTGCTGGGTCTTAGGGGCCTGGGAAAAGTTACCATGTTACATCATAAACATGATAACCACACATTTTTTGAGTTTTACTATCAATCAGCATCCTCTCTTCTTGACATTTTATGTTCATTGTTGTAAATTAAATCAAACATTCATAATGGTATTGTCAAATAAAACAGTTTTGTACGAACACATCTAAGTTTTAACACACATGTAACATGTTCCTTTTTTTTTCTTGGAAAATGGTAAATGGACTGCACTTATATAACACTTTTCTATCTTATCAAGATACTCAAAGCTTTTTACACTACAATCTGTGCCCTCATTTACCCACTCATACAGCACTCTAGTACTTCTATACAAACAATAATCAGTGCTTCATCACATTCATACACCGATGGGACTCACATCGGAGGCAATGGGGGGCTCAGTGTCTTGCCCAGGGACATTTCGGCATGTGACTGCTGGTGGAATCGAACGCGTTGCAGAACGACTGCTCTAACCACTCAGCCACAGACACTGACTGTGAACAAAAATGAGACAAATCTGAGAAAATCTGAGACAAGCACTGGTTGTTTCAGAACTGTGATCAAAGAGAATGGAGATGAAAATGAGAGAAATTTGGGAGGGAAAAGAGAATGTGAAACGAAGATACAACTATGCAAGGAAATGAAGAAGGAAGATGGAGAGATAAATATGATGCAAGTACGAGTGTGAAGAGAGCAGGCAAATTAAGAAAGTGACAAACACAAGAGAATAGCATAGCCTGAATTTGTTTACATCTGTTTGTAGCTCTTCACTCTACATGTACTCCGACACATCCCTACATTGGAAGAGACATTCTGACATGTGGTCCAACAAACATAAATTATAGGGTGCTACCACTGATTACCTATAGCTGTTGGGTCCATTGGGGAGGCTGTGTGCTTTCTGTGCCTTCCTCTATGTCTCCAACCCACACAAATTGCACTGTTTTGGGCCTTTCTCTGTAACCCATATCAAATTTCACGCTGCACGGCTCACAAAGAAAGAGCCACAACCTTATTGTAATAAGGAAATTTAAGTGGAAAATGACAAGTGGGAAAAGAAGTTTGATGGAGAAAAAAAAGTGTGTGTGTGTGTGTGTGGGGGGGGGGGGGGGTATAATAGCTGACTATGTGATGTTGATGTGATGTTGACCAATTGTTCCTGGAGTGGAAACTTAAGCAGAAGTCAAATTCATCTGTTTTCTAAAGATTCTAGCCTGCTGTCACAAACATATGAACAAAACATGTGGCTATACATGAATATAAACATGTCAAAACAACAATACATGATCAATGCATAATGAGGATGGCTGGTTTGGAAACTTTAGGGTCTGATCTCTACTTTTTGCAGATGATGTGGTTCTGTTGGAGCACTGATCTTCTGCTTTCATTAGGTTTGCAGCTGAGTGTGAAGAAGGTCAGATCTAAGTCTGAGGCCATGATTTTCAACTGGAAAAATGTAGGAATGATCCCTCCTGGTTCAGGTCCATCAAAGTTCCAACTCTTACTCATGGCCATGAGACAAGAGTCATGACTTAACTAATGCTATCCTGGATGTAGGCACTTGGGTAAAAATCCATAGAATGATCTATTATCCCCATAGAAATACTGTATTCTAAGAATGGGGGCTATCCCAATGCTCCTTTGCATTGAACTGACACATCTGAAGTGGTTCAAACGTTTGATTAGAATGCGTCCTGGATAACTTTCTTTGAACGTTTTCCAGGTAAGTCCCATTAGAAGAAGAGCCTGGAGCAGTCTGTTGAACGTTTGTATCCTCTTTGACCTGTGAACGCCTTGAGATCCCTCAGGAGACGCTGGAGGGTGTTGCTGAGGAGAGTGATGTCGAGTTTTAGTGGACATCCTAGCTTTGCTACTTAAGTGCTGGTAAGTGAAAAAAATGGGTGAACGGATGGATGGGAATGTATATAACTAATATAAATGAATATTGACATGTCCACAATGATACTATATATAATCATTAAATACATTTTCTAACATATGTTCATTTTTACATACTAAACCAGTTTAAATATTTTAGTGCAAAACATATTGTAGTTAGTTCACATGTGTTGTTAAAAACTCTTACAGCAGATTATGTAAACTTTCAAAAAAAAAAAAAATAACACAATGAACTACATGAAAGTGTCTGTTTTCCACTTATTGTTCACATTTCATATATCTACCCACATATAAGCTGAGATAAAGAGGCAATAATTATTTGTTAAACATCCATTTTTATATTGTTTATTGTTTTTCTTCTGATTATGCTATTTTCATGAAACTCGCACATTTATTTTTCGAGTCTTGCACATGTCAGTCTATATAGCTGCAACATGCTGAGCAGTAACCGAGGTTGAAAATGGCTTCCTATAACACTCAGAAGGGTGCCAAGCATGACTGCAGGCACAACAGTTTCATTTGTATTTTTAGAGTCTGACTATAAAACTAATATAATTGTCTTTGCCAGCAGTAAATAGAGACAAAAGGACCTTAATTTTAATTGTTACCACTTGTTTATGCCTTTAAATAATAATTTTAGAGATCATTTGATAATAGCTGCTTTGAAACATAGGCAGCTGTAGACAATGGGTAAATAACGCTGTAAGAGGTAAGTTTGAGGGCTGCAAAGTGCTAAAGAAGAATAAGTAGAAAAGATGCAAATGTCCCGAGTCAATAAGTAGGGATCCAATCTTAAGTGACATACGGTGCAGTGTGAAGAAGAAGCTCCTTCAGAACAGGACTTATCTGTAAAGAGACTTCTCCTCAGCCTGATTGAACAGCTAATCTCCTGTTCTGACAGCATGACAAGGCTGAAAGTACATAAAGACACAGAGCCCAAGGAGACAGAAGGAGCTGGCCGATCTGGCAACGCTGCAGGGCATTTAGCCTCAAGATAAAGGGGAAAAGTCAGAAAGACCTTAAAAGGACACAGGCTAACTTAGGACAATATTTAAAATGAAGAATCCATTTGATTTTGTGATTAACCATTTCTGGCAAATGTAAAAAGGGTTTATTGCATAAACATTAACCCAACAATGCAACAGCATCTCAGACAGAGCTTGTTCGTTTTTCTAGTTAGAATATGGATTCATGAATATTAATATTGTGACATGTCAAGCAAATTTCCCCAAGGTGAGTCACCTGTACCATGCCTGAACTCTTTCTTACCTACCAACACCCGCCACTGGTTTTCTCATTCAGACCTCCAAAAGTAATTAGAGTTCATTATGAGCATTACTGATGCAATTATTTAGCTAATGAGATCTAATTAAAAGCCTGAAGTCAACCTCCTCCAGAGTTTTTTTTTTTTTTTTTTGCCGCTGTGAAATTGAGCTTTAACCTGTTGGGTTCAAGACCTTGAAACCATGAGGAGAAACAAAAAAAAAACTATAAAAAAATAAACATACTTAGATAAATAGTGTGTCTTTCAGCTTCTTGTGATTTTCCTGCATAACTAATGTGATACATTCAGAGCAAATACTGTCCTGCTTCATCCTAGACTGCATTGACGGCCATTAGACATTTTAGAAATATGCATTTGCTTCAGTAGTTATAATAACTAAAACATATTTTTTTTCAGATTACAATATTATTAAACAATTGTCTATTTCATTTTAAGTAATCATTTACTAGATTAATACCATCATATCTGATAGGAGATGGTCTTTTCAGAAGATAGTCCACAAACAAGTGGTTGGCATAAGTTCATTTACCACTGTATGCAAGAGAAAACCACAAGATTTTATGGTAATTATTTATGTTTACAATAAAGAAAACCACCTCTACATACCCTTGTATCTTCCTTGTAAATATGATGAGTACATTTCACACTACATATTTCAGCTACGCATTATAGACATTTGTTTGGTACCTTCTAATTAGCTACAGTATGTAGGTTTACCATCCTCGTGTCAGCGGGTTGTGTGGTTCAAGGTCCTTGGTTTAGTCAGTTGAATCACCTCAAATAGGGTTGAATGCTAATTTTAGAGCATATTTTCCACAGGAAAAACAAAAGAAAGTTTACAACCAATCACCTTTTTACATTTTCTTTGAAATGTTGTGCGTTCTGAAAAGGTTCTCATGAAGTATTTAGTCGAACCACTGCAATCTATTTAGATTTTGCTCTGGGTAATTCTTTGAAAAAGTTAAAGCAGGTTTGATTTGTCCCCTTTTGTCACATTTCTGGTGTTTGGTAGAACCCATGTGCAGGGAGGACTCAGAAAACTCAGGATTAAAGAAGAATATATATTAAATGTGACAAAACAAAAGTTGATGTGCAGCAAATTTACATGAACCTGGGGAAGATACAGAGGGAAACAGAACCAGAACACCATTCAGGACAATGCCCAGACAAAAAAGACCACAGAGAAGCAGACTTATATACAAATGCTAACGACAGACAATGACAAACACCTGCGGGAAAGACACCCAGGAACTGGTGGGAGCAGCAGGAGCTAGGACAGACCACAAGAGGGAAACACACTAGTGAACACAGATCCTTATGTTTTGTACTGCCTATTACCAGGCACAACTATTTTGCCTATGTTAGCTCTTAAAAAAAAAAAAACAAAAAAAAAAAAAAAAAAACAGAAGATTATGAGATGATGATAATTTCTGTATTGCTATTTTAATGTCTTAATGTCTTATGTAGTATGTATGGTTTATACCTACTGACTGTGAAACCATTTGCCCCTATATAACGATTATTGAACTTGAACTTGATTATGAACCAAATACAAATAAATCTTACAATTCAACTCTACAAGTTATCATAGTTTTTGTGATTCTGTGATGCATGCTGAATGGCCTCTTTATCTTAGATCTGCTTTTGGGATTTGTTGTAATCCGTTCTTAGTTCAGTTCCAATTTTGTTAAATAAAGTACATCTACTATCACTGGTCAACTCCATCCATCCGTTATCTTTTACCTGCTTCTTCCATTTTGGGTCATGGGGGGTTACTGGTGCCCTTGTCCAACAGTAACTGTGAGAAGCGGGGTACACCCTGGACAGGTCTCCAGTCCATCCCAGGGACACATAGAGACAAATGAGATAAACAACCATTCATTCTCTCACTCACACCTAGTGACAATTTAAAGTTACCAATCAGCCTAACATGCCTGATTGTGGTCTGAGAAAACCAGAGTACCCAGAGAAAACCCACAGACGGCCAGAGAGAACATGCAAATTCCATTCAGAGAGGTCCCCCAGCTGGGACTTGATCCGGCAACATTCTCGCTGAGAGGCAACAGCGCTACCAACTGATCCACTGTGCCGCCCACTGGTCTAATCTGTCGTAAAGATTATCAGAATAAGTTTATCCTACTTACCAATTCTTTTAGACTGACAATAGACTGAATGGAAATGTTAGTAAAAGTTAAACAGTCAACAAATGCAGCAGATCTCTTTCCTTTGTGTGTGCTTATATCTTCATTATATTGTTTACCAACTCTACATTAAAAAAATACTGCAAAGTCTGATGTACCGGTAGTTATTTTGAAAAAGTTAAGCTATAAAAATCAAAGAAGATGGCTGTTTCAAAACTGGTAGTGTGATAAGTGAGTTTTGAAAATGAAATTTGTAAAGTGTTGCTGGTGGCGTGTTACTGAAATGGTTTCATCTGTAATAAACCAACATCTTTAAACTATCAAGCTCGAGCATGAAAACAAGATGAGTGACGTGCAATTCAAAATGACTGTGACAGTGAACTTACATCATGTTCCTCCAAGATCCCAGTGCGTGTCTTTTCATCTGAGGCTTTAACTGCTTCCCATTGAGAGATATGAAACCATGTGGTGAAGCATGTTTATCACCTTTGATATGAGCTTATTTACATTTAGTCACATTGCAACAAAGCCTGCTGCGCAAGACACTTTAACTTTTTTGTACAACCCTTGGATCTCTTTAATATGACAAGACACAAATCATAAAATGAGTACTGATTTCTAAAAATAATAATTGCAAAAGTGACATTAAAATATCATGAGAGAAGGGTTCTAAAGGTGTTTATTTAAAGCTGTATTGAATACGTTTTTTTTTTTGTTTTTTTTTTTTTACTTCCTACTATTTTACTGTCAATATCCTTCACCCAAATGTTGTAGTGTGCACTATATGCTGCACTTTTATTTCTTCCCATCATTTATTTACTCAGTTTTGGTGTCACATTCATTAAAAAAAGATATCCCTAATTATATGATTGGACCATAATGTCCATCAGGTGTTAACATTTTGCACTTTATTTACATTAAAGAACAGCAGATTTGGACTATTCTGGCTTCATGATTTAAATATGGCTGTATGTCCCAAACACATTGGCAACAAAAATTCTAGGAAAAAAAAAAAAAAAGGAGAAAAAAGTTTAGTTTTGTTTCCACTGTGAGCTGCAGGTTTTAACAAAGATCCAAACCAATTCTTACTTAATGCATGAAAAATAAGTTGCTTCAGGACGTTGGTAAGGTCAGAGTCAGATAATCTTTATTGCAATTGCACCACATGTGGTACATGTGATGAAACGAAATTATGTACACAGGGCCCCAGTTACATCCATCAATAAAATGCAAAATAGGTCCCTAACATTTCAGGAAAACAAATTGCCCTGATTTTATATAGTTTTTCTATTTTTTTCCCCTGAGTAAACATGAAATTCCAGGAGATATTTCAATTATTAAAAAAAATAAAAAAATAAAAAATGCTCAGAACTTTGTGTCTTAGGTGGCAGGCAGAGTAACATTTAGAGATGGAAGTAAGAATGCTCAACCCTACAATGTGTGCATATGGCAACCATTTATATTAATTAATTACTGTACAGTATATTGTATAACATCAGAAACTAAAAATCCACCATAGCATGGATACGTGCACTATGTGCACAATGTACTGTATGTATGCATCAAAAGCTCTAAAATGCCATTTCTAATGAGTAGATCAGTGTTTAAGTTCCATGAGTTTTCACAGATTTAAAACAAACAAGCTTTTAGAAAATGTGAAAGTCACTTTCCAGGTTTCCCTTTATTTCAAAAGTCACTGGAAACCCAGGGGTGTATGTTCCCTGCTCACCCTCCTGCGTGGAAGATTGAACTTCAGTCCACTTGCCTCCAAAGCAGTTGCCAACTGGGGATACCCACTGAGACTTATGAAATGATGGTGTGTGTGTGTGGGGGGGAGGCAATTATCCTACAAAAAATAATGCCTTTTAGTTCTGTTTGTTAAACCTGACTCTTTGTTGAAATGTTATAAAATTAGAACTGCACCAGAACCAAAATAGATACAACAATCTGATATTCATCATTACAAGAGGAGTTATTGTACTTTCCCCCTGTCATGTCTGCATTCTTGTGAAAGCAGATGTGCAGCAGATTTGTCTTTAAACAAAAAACATCCACTTCTGTCCTGGTAGGTGGCATTTATTTTAATTGAATGTATAATACCTTATTTACAGTAACCAAGGGGAAACGATACATATAGAGAGACTCTGTGTGGTTGACAATCACCTTGATAGGTCTTTGTGAATTAGAGTTACACAAAATCTAAAATTGTGGCTGCAAAAGGGAGAGGGTCCTCGCTGCAGCATGCAGAAAGGGGCGGGGACTGACCACTGTCAGTCCAAGAACCTTTTTTGGATGTGGTCCTATTGCACTCTGGAACGTACGGGGGTGCCATTTTCATAATTAGT
>JARVLU010000528.1:11235507-11246466 GCA_031762415.1 Simpsonichthys santanae | reverse complement strand
GAGAGAAGCTAAAACTGGAGAGATATGATCTCTCCCACTAACTCCAGTTAAGACTCTGGCAGCAGCATTTTGGATCACCTGAAGATGTTTTAAAGAAGTATTTTTAACACCCAGATAATAAACCATTGCAATAGTCCAGTCTAGACTTGACAAATACATGAACCAGATTTTCTTTATCATTTTTAGATGTTTCTAATTTTAGTGACATGGAAGAAGTTCTAGTAATGTTTTTAATGAGAGGGGTAAAAGACATGTCCTGATCAAAAATAACACCAAGATTTTTAACATTAGAGCTGGAGGCCACATTAATGTCATTTAAGGTTCATGTGGACTGAACTGATTGCACTCACACAAACAGGGGTGTCCTTTTGTGTTACCATGGTGATGAAAACACCTTGTTTTTGGTCAAGCTGTGTTGGTTTTGTGTTTTTAGGGGATAAAGGCCGTTTTAGCTGAGAGCTATGAGAGAATCCACCGCAGTAACCTGGTGGGGATGGGGGTGATCCCCCTGGAGTTTCTGCCAGGAGACACCGCTGACAGCCTGGGCCTGACAGGCCGCGAGCGCTACACCATCATTATGCCTGAGCAGCTCACACCCCGCATGACCGTGCATGTCAAGGTCAGTTAAAGGGATATTTAGGCTGTTTTTTTACAGTGCTTCTGTGTAAAACCTGTTCAGTTGACATATCTGTTGCAGATGGTTCTGTGAAGGAGTTTATTTGGAGAAAAGTTCATTTCAGCTAACTGGAAGACAAAGTGGACTAACATCTGATATGTGCTCTCTCTGTGCCCTCACAGCTGGACACGGGGAAAACATTCAAAGTGTGCATGAGGTTTGACACGGACGTGGAGCTGACCTACTTCAACCACGGAGGAATCCTCAACTACATGATCCGCAAGATGTCACAGAACTGACGGGGTTCTGGTCATCCACTGAAGCCCAACGTCGTCCAGGAATCCACACATCCCAGAACCTTCCACAGCACTTACCCCAGGATTGTCCTTTACTTGTCGCCTTGTCCCTGGGACCAGTGGACAGGAGTGGAGTGGTTTATGACCGCCTGGGTCTGCTGTTGGTGCGCACGCTTCCTGTGACCTGCAGGGGGCAGTAACGTACCAACAAACTCATTTTACTGCTCAGGACGTCCTGAGGGTTTAATCAGACCTCCAGGATCCATGCTGGGGTTATTTTAACTATCACCAAAAGTGGTCTGTTAGCAAAATATCTCATGAACATCTGGACAGATTTTATTGTAACTCACAGAAAGTAATTGTTGGATCTGCCTCTATTTAAATTAACTTTTGGATTCCTCATGATTTGAGAAGGTCACCAGCATTGTGGTTCTCCCACTTCGACAGTTAATGAGCTAAAACTAGGTGTGGTAGTAGCTGAGAGTCATCCTCCAGCTCTCAGATCACAGGAGCTTCTGCAACACTGCACAAGCTCAAACAGGATCATTTCTGAGGTTTGATGAAGGAGGTTTTAACTTCATCAAAGATGATTGAACACTGTTAAAGTGAGCGGCGTGCGTTCCTTCAAGGACTGCTGGTCTTTTAAAATGTTTAAATCTTTTCTCCATATTTAGGAATTCATGACACCGTGTGTAAAAGCTCAAAACAGGAATCATATTTCCATAAATCTGACCCAGGCTGTGATAAACCAGTAAATGTTGGATGTCAAGAGGACGTTTTAGAACCAAGAACTCCTTGTGGACCAAGTTTGATCTTCTCTGTTCTTCTCTGTGAGTTGGTTCTTTATGTTGATGTCCTCACAAAGACAGAGCTAAATGTAACCAGCTGTCTTATTTCTGTGATCAGACTGTGGTTCATGGACCTGCTGCCTTAATCAATCTGCCTCACGCTGTGACGCTTTCATCCTTTAAAAGCTGCTTGTTGTGATTCTGAACACTCATCGCTGTCTTTCTGTTTCTGTTCAGAGTACCTCCAAAAATTATAACTTTGTTTTATGTTGGAAATTTTCTGTTAATTCTTCCTCTAGATTTTAATAAATGTGTTTCATCTCAGGGTCTAATTAGAGCAACTGTTTTGCAACGACACTGTGTACAGTATATGGGCGACTGTGGCTGAGTGGTTAGAGCAGCCATCCTCCAATGGGAGAGTTGGGGGTTCAAATCCACCAGCAGTCACATTGAAGTGTTCCTGGGATAGACACTGAACCTCTCGTTGTCTGATGTGTGTCCCATCAGTGTATGAATGTATCTAAAGCACTGATTATTCTCTACAGATTCAGATGACCTTAGTATCTAGTAGAGTGTTGTATGAATGGGTTAATGAGGCACAGATTGTGATATAATGATCTTTGATCGTGATCAGATGGAAAGGTGCTGTATAAGTACAGCCCATTTAGCACAAGCACTGAAGGGCTTCTGAAATTTGCTGAAGCTAAAATTGAGTTGCTAAAGCTAAAAGGACAATCACAAGCTTAAATTAAACAAACTAGCTTAAATCCAAAAGTAGCAAAACTTTCGGCTGTTGTGCTTTGAACCGACAAAAAGTAAACTTCATGGTCTACCATTGGGCTGTTTCCTCCAGAGAGAGATGCAATTTCAAATCCCAGCCCAGGACCTTTCTGGGTGGAGTTTGCATGTTCTCTCCGTCCATGAATGGGTTTTCTCCAAGTACTCCAGTTTCCTCCCACAGACCAAAAACTATGTTAGGCTGATTGGTAACTGAATTGTCTCTTGGTGTGAGAGAGCAAGTGAATGGTTGTTTGTCTTGTTTGTCTCTATGTGTCCCTGTGATGGACTGGAGACCTGTCCAGGGTGTACCTGCCTCTCACACAGTGACTGCTGGACATGAGCACCAGTGACCCGTAAAGGAAGACGCAGGTAAAAGATAATTGATGGATGGAGGGTCTGCCGCTTTTTAGTCTCCCATTATGACGGGGGAGAATTGGTATTTTTTTCATTCAACCTTTATTTAGGCAGGTTAATCCCATTGAGCCTTTGGACTCATTTACAAGAGAGACCTGTTTTCAACAAAGAATGATGACAACAGCGTCAACAATAGACAATTCTAAGAGACAGATTATTTTTTTAAGTTATAAAAAAATATGTCAAAGTAGCAAAACAAACAATAAGGGAAATGTAGAAAATAAACAGGAACATGTCTGCATTGGTTCTCGCCAGGATTCCAACAGATTCTTAAAGCCATTTAGAGAAGTCAAGTTTGAGAGCATCATATCTTTTTTAATTACCTTCCATTTCCATGCATGCTGTGAACATCCATCCATCCATCCATCCATTCTCTTCAACTTATCTGGGGTCGGGTCGCGAGGGTAGCAGCCTAAGTAGGGAGGCACAGACTTCTCTCTCCCCAGCCACTTGGACCAGCTCCTCCGGGGGAATCTCAAGGTGTTCCCAGGCCAGCCGAGAAACATAGTCCCTCCAGCGTGTCCTGGGTCTTCCTCTGGGTCTCCTGACAGTGGGACGTGCTTGGAACACCTCACTAGGTAGGCGTACAGGAGGCATCCTAACCAGATGCCCGAGCCACCTCAATTGACTCCTCTCGATGTGGAGAAGCAGCGGCTCTACTCTGAGTCCCTCTCGGATGACTGAGCTTCTCACCCTATCTCTAAGGGAGAGTCCAGACAGACTGCAGAGAAAACATGTCAGCCACCTGTATCCATGATCTCGTTTTTCCGGTCACAACCCAAAGCTCATGACCATAGATGATAGTAGGATTGAAGATCGACCAGTAAATTGAGAGCTTTGTCTTTTGACTCAGTTCTCTCTTCACACGACAGATGGGTACAGTGCTCACTTCACTGCAGACGCCACACTTTTCCGCCTATCGATCTCACGCTCCATTTTTCCCTCATTTGTGAACAAGACCCCAAGATACACTCCTCGACTTGGGGAAGGACCTCCTCCCTGACCTGGAGATGGTACTCTACCCTTTTCCGGCTCAAGACCATGGCCTCGGATTTGGAGGAAGTGATCCTCATCCCGGTCACGTCACACTTGGCTGCGAACCGCGAGGGATAATGTCATTTACACAAATGTTCTGATCTTCAACAGTCATGTTTTTAACAGTCCACTTATTTCACACTCAATAAATGTAAAAGTTCAAAGTACTTTTAGCTGAGTAATGCAAAACCTTTGTGTAGGGCTAAAAGTGACTTTTCTGTAGCTCTGTTTTCAATTATTAGGTCTGTCTAAAAACATTTAAATAGAGAGTTCTGATGTTTTGAGTTAGGTTTTTGTGGGAAAAGACCAAGAACAATTCATTTTGACATGTTGTAAATTGCTGTTTCAAAAGTCTCACTTTGAGTTTGAGTCCAATTGACAGATAAGCTAAGACCCACTCAGAACAAGGCCCACAATTTCTACTAAATATTGGAAATTTAATGGGTTTGAAACTGGAAAATAAATAAATAAAAATCCCTGCGTAATTTGCCTTTTTTTCACCTTGATGATGGACTAAAATGCAGATTCCAAGTGAGGCCAATTCTGAAGCAAAGTGCTGTGCTCTTAAAGCAACTTGGTTTTTAAATAATTCTTAGTGGTTTATGTGAACACTACTTTATAAACGTTCACGCCGCTGTCCATTTTACATTACATGGTTAGTCTAGTAGAAATATTGTGATGTCTATGCAAGAAGTGCTCTGCTTGTACAGAAGTTGCTACAATGAGTTGCTGCTGTCTCTATTTGGGCCGCCAGTTAACAACCAGTTTCAATGTAAACAAGTGGTACACTGATGTCCTCCATCACTGAATAGTGAATGTTTGTGGTTTTCAATAGTAGTGTTTTTTTTTTGTTTGTTTTTTTGTTTTTTTCTGGACTGGGATTTAATGGGAAATGTGAGTAAACCTTTATGTTTCTGGCGCAAGATGTTCAAGCAGCTAGGAGGAACACTGTGTTTACAAGAATAGATGTAACAACTTTATCCAAGACTAAGTGCAACTGGGGAGCCAGGTGGTGGACAATGGTGACCTTGGACACCACAGTTTAATCTTAGGCCACCTCAAGCACAACCCCAGTCATTTGTGGAAACTATAGTTTTAGCCAATGAGAAAGTAGAAAGCATAGTTTACTCAAATGATAGGGGTGGTCGGTTTACATTTCAATAATATGGCGTTGGCAATCTTGGATGTTGACATGGCAACCCAAATTTAGAAAGGAATACTTCTTAAATGTATTTATTTTTACTCACCAAAATGGAAGATGGCACCTCATTTATTTTTCAAGTTAGCATCATCACAACATCCACAAATGGATGGATGGTTGAGGGCATTTCCACTCCTCCCACTTGGCTCCATGATGGGGTACAATAAAAAGTGATTACATCATAACAGTAAATAACATACAGTAGTTGTAAAATCAACCACCACATTTCAAAGGTTATCCATATTGTAGTAGCAATGCATTTTGTTCTGGTCATAACTAAACTTTTTTCTCAAAACTGAAGTCAATTTAGGAGCTTATAGCATATTACATATTAATTGCTCATAACCAGACTTCAAAGGTTTGAACTTTTGTTTAACATACAACAGAGCAGGTACAGATACTGAAGACGGAGGAGAAAATAGGAGAGACATGGAGATGAGAGTTCCAATTACAGCAAATGCTAGCTCTCTACACCAGCATGTTTTAATAAATCTCTTGCACTTACTTGCACTTTTGTTTCATGTTCCAAAGCGTCCTGCAAAGATGCTCAAAGAAAGGGTTACTCGGAGCGGCACACACTTGTAGAGGTGCCTGGGAGCACTGCCCAAGGGAGGCCTGAGGATAATTACAAACGATTTAACAAACACAGCCTGGCGGCTCACTGAGACATTCTGATGGTAAGCCAATGGGTAAACAGAGCACAAATGAGACGGAGACTGCAAAACACGGAGACACGAGTTACACAACATTAAACATCCGACTGGAAACATGGATTGAAGGAACAAGAAGGAACACTTTACTCACTGAAGAGGATGGAGGCTATCAAGCAGTGAGAGACCACGGCACAGCTGAGAATATTTATCCACTAAATTCTGTAAAATACCACAGATAAAATGCATTTATAACAATTTGGGTACAGTAATTAAGACAGTGAAGAACGCCATTCACTGGCCATGCACACCCACCATATTTTCAAGCTAATCATTACAATCTCTTTGGTGATCATCATCAGCACCACCACTTCTGTAATTCCAGTCCCAGAATTAAGAGTAATTACCCTCATTAGTAAATGTCACTGCAATCTGCGACCAGAGTCAGCGACTCAGTGGACCTTAAGTACTCTAGAATGTGTGCTTGTAAGTGTGAGATGTTTGATGAGACAGCTTTGCTCCTATACAGGGTTGATTTTCCGCAGCAGGTTATACGGTACAGAAAAGACCTCTGCAAAGAGCCTGATGTATCAGGAACCTGAATCATGTCCCACATCTTTGGCTAACCCCAGGCTAAAATGGGGAATTTAAAGAAGTAGCGATGAAACGACGCAGCACTGCCTCTGACTTTGCACTTCAGAGGTGTGAGTGCTTCACTCCTCCCTTGGAAATTCTTGAGAAAGATCATCATTATGCAATAATGGCACCAGAGATTTCTGCCTCGGCCCGAACAGCCTTTGTTTGCATCTCTTATTGATTTTTCCTCAGAATCCTTTAGATAAGAGTGGAGGGACTGACACTTTGATTTCATTTAGTGTTATTTTGAGTAGATGTGTTGATTTACTTGCGCAGAAATACAGCTGACGTTTAAACGTTGATGTTTGTTTTTACAAAGTGTGTCCCTATGCACAAGAGTCAAAGTACCTTTACTTCTGCAGCTCTACAAAAACCCATACATGTATACATTAAAAAGTTGACTGGGGATAGCCATAATAAAATATGAACAAAACTGGTGGGGAATCCACATACACAACAATGGGTTCTTGACAAAATGTGTGTAAAGGCAATGCTCTTTGGAGCACAAGCAAACTTCACTGTAGAAACCTCATTTGTGGTTCAAATGGATCACAGAAAATTGGATCTTATGTGATTTAAGAGGCATTTTGCTATTTTTATTAGTTTTTACACAGTCACAGTTTAGGTTATATGATGTCTCAAAGATTTTATTGTGTAAATTGTATCTTACAGTGCGGTGATGTAACATTTGAGCTGTCTAAACTCTATTTTTTTAACAAAGCATGTTTTTGCAGTGTTCACATCACTTATACAGTTTATACAACAGATCATATACATTTATGTCTTCTTTCAACCATTGGGTCTCACACTACTATGGGACAGATGCCTTCCTGTCAAATCCCCATCAGCGTGCATGCTTCCAGAGATGCAAAGGTGTGGTTACCATGGTGACTCTAATTAAACACTTACAGCAGCTTTAATATTTCTGGTGTTCGTGGCTTTCTTTACATTTCCTAAGCAGTTTATACACAGAGAGGTAGCTATTTTGTCTGCTTAGGTTATTTAAATAGTAACTTTCAATTTACAGAAGAAAAATGACAGCATGACATTTCAGGCAGACATTGATATCCTTTCAAATGTCTTTCTTTTTTTTATCTAAGGGATAGTCTAATCATTTTATATGTGGTTTTCTGACAAATACTTAACATAAGTCATAGAGCACAAAATGTGGCAAAATTGTCAGAATTCAATTTAGTCAAGAATAAGTAAATGGTTAACCAATGAAGCTCCCTATTTTTTATTTTTTTATTCCTCTGATTCACATTTTGTGCTCTATGTAACAGAACACAACTTCAAAAATGAATAAACTTTCACTTTGAAGATTTCGGAGATACTTTTATACCAACCTACACTGTGGCTTAATTAGGTATAAAACGCATACGCAGCTGAGGGAATACAAATCTCAGGATGTAACACTGAACAAAGAGCGCATTAGCAACACCAAACAAAAATTAAAAAGCAGTAATTAAAACAGAACACAGCCTTTAAATATCAGGACATATAAAACACTGAAGCCAGCAAAAGGCTGTTGTGTGGGCTTCCAGAGGAGATAAACAGCTTTTCCTCTGAGACTTCTCCTATTTCTCTGACTGGCTCTGGTTGGTCAGGTTTCAGTGACATTCACAGATTCACCGAGACAGAACAAAAGCAAAAAACATGAACACACACACACACTCACGCTAGCACACAGCTTATTGGTCAAAGACACGGCCACCAGCTGGTGTGACCAAGGTTAGAACCACTTGCTCTGTTGTATATTTGGCAACCCTCCGTTAAACCCTTGCCCTTGATATTAAAGTCATGGCTCATTCATCGTAAGAAATCAGTTTATTATTGCAATATTTTGTCAAAAGCCCTGAAGGATGTGGGACAAATTCAATATCTCTGCAGCTTGTCAGCAAAAACGCGAAGTTTGCACATTTCGTTTGTCATCAAAAAAGAATGAAAACCCGGAGGTCTAAAAGAAAAAGAAAACATAAGGCGCTAACTGCCTTTTGTTTTAGAGAGCTCAAGTCAATACTGCATGCCTGTTTTTACTTATGATATATTACACACTCATTTAAAACTGTTCATAAATTGCTACAAAGGAAATGGTCTGTCACCATTCCATTTTAAAACCTTTCTAACTTATCACATATAAATCACTGAAATTAATGACTTACAAAGCACGCCAACTTCCACATAATTTATTATGACTCAGTGTATTGTGTGTTATATATAAGTGATAATACTATTGGACTGCTGAAAGTCCATCTGTTTAAAGAAATATATAGGCTTGGAAAAATCTAAATGCACATACAAAATATTGTACATTATGTATGATTGTTGGTTTACAGATAGATCTATTAAAGTTTTACTGTAAGGGCTTGAGAATTGTAACAAAGTTTAAAAACAAAAACAAAAGTCAAAATATGTGGAACTAGCTAAATTAGATTGATAAAGAAGATGCAATCAATCCCTTGTCAAGGTAGAAAATGGAATGGCAGGGTGTGCTGATCTATGGACGGTCTAAACCAAGCAGAGAATTAAACCAATATTGGAAAAGTTTTACTTTTTTTTTTATTTTTTTTTTTTACTTAAACCCAATTCAAAGGGGATACGGTTATATGACGTTAATTTAATTCAATTCAGTTTAATCATAAAGTGCCAAGTAACAACAAAAGTCACCTCAGGGCACTGAACAGAAACATTCATATATAAAAATAATAATTTAACATTATTTATCTGAGGAGCAGCCTGCTTTGAGTTTAACTCCATCACAGAACTCTCATCTTGAGCAAACATGAAGGCGACAGTGGAAAGAAAAACTCCCTCATGAAGAAGAAACATTTAGCAGAACCAGGCTCAGGACAAGCGGCCATCTGCTTCGACCTGCTGGGTTTGGTAGGAACAGATACACAATGGCAGGATGAGAATCACATGTTAAGATAGAAATAGTATAAATGAAAAATGTTAAATTGTAACAATTAATTTAAGGAAATGAGGTCAATTTGTCCTCTAGTAATCTAAGCTTAAGGCAGCATGACAAGTCAACCCTAATTATGAAATTTATCTAAAAGGAAAGTCTTGAGTCCAGTCTTAAAACTGGACAATGTGTCAGCCTCACGGACAGAAACTGGAAGTTGTTTCCACAAGAGAGGAGCCTGATAACTGGTATACCTTCCTCACATTCTGGTTTTGGAAACTCTAGGAACCATGAGTAAGCCTGCAGTTTGAGAGCGAAGTGCGCTGTTAGGAAAATATGGAAAAATAAGATCTTGAAAATAAGATGGAGCTAGGTTGTTGAGGGCTTTGTATGTTAGAAGTAAGATTTTAATTGAATTCTGGATTCAGAATCAAACCTGTTTTCAGTGCAGTGGCCCCTGAGGACCCAAAGTTAATGGCTATTCAGTAATAACTTTTAGCCTTGCCCTTTGAGCCCAGAGATTTCTACAGACTCTTGAAATATTTTGATGATTATATGAAATGTTATGATGGTATGAACTGTAGATGATTGGATATTCAAAGTTGTCCCAGTTTTCTGTTATGGAGCATTATTCAGAAATGATTTATTTTTAGACACCGTTTTCACAGACTGGTGAACCTCTGCCCATATTTACCTTTGAAAGCTTCAACCTCTAAAATGTTCATTTCATGCCCAGTCCTCTTACTGACCTGTTGTCACTTGACCTATTTAGTTGCTAAATGTTCTCCAGCTGATTCTTATTCATACCATTTAGTTTTGCAATCTTTTGTTGCTTCTAGGAAAAAGTTGTTTTTAAGTGTTGCTGCCGTAAATATCTAACTTACTTTTTTTCCCCACTAAAAACTACAAATCATTACTTTTGTTTTCTCTTTTCTGACATTTTTTCACTAAGTCATATTTTTAGTAAACACTGTGCTTTCACATGCTTTTATTTTATAATTCATTTTGGTCAAAAGCAGCATAATTTTGGATCATAGCTTTTCTTTGATTATTAACATTTAATTACACAATAAACTAATTGGTTCTTGTAAAAACCATCCATGCAAATTAGTTTAACTACTTGTTTTGTATGATGGTGGTTGAAGAGAAAGACTAAATAAAATGTCCAAATCTCAATTGAATATTAAGAAAAAGATTAATGTATTGCATATATGAATGAATGAAGAACATAAATGAGATCTCTGACCTTTTTTACTTTTTAGTCTAATGACACTGATGCTAAATTGTTGCCTATTGCAAGCAAAGATTTCAAGGAAATTATCAGAATTTATGATGGTTGACATAAAAAATAATCAAAAAAAATTCCAAGTAAATTCACTTCAAATGATAAAGTTTATTTTGGTAGTTGGTAGGACCAGAGACTATCAGTGAATTGTTTACATTAATTTCCTGTCTCTTCTCCAGTCTAGAACAGGAGACTCGTTTAAAAGTGGAAGCAGAAAAAGCCTGTGATGATTTGAAAGCGGTGAGTTCTGCATGGCTTAATTTAAATGTACTTTTATGTGAAGAACAAGACTTACCCAGGTACATGTATATGTATACAGTACTTAGGTGTGTATGTATGTACATATATATATA
>JARVLU010000528.1:11138107-11148284 GCA_031762415.1 Simpsonichthys santanae | reverse complement strand
AATCCACGCATGCACTGAGAGAACATGCAAAGTCCACCCAGAAAGGTCCCCGGACCGGGATTTGAACCGGCAATCTTCTCGCTGACAGGTAGCAGCTCTACCAGTTGTGCCACCATGCTGCCCTCAATAATGACCAGACTGTCTCTTTAGTGTTTCCACAAAATAATACAGAAAAACATGTTCTGGTTTTCACATCTTCTGCTGTTCTTGTAGCCCACAAATTGTTGTACACTGAAAGTTCCTCATTATAGTAAGGGGTCATTTTGGGCAATTGAAGGCCCAGTTTTTCAAGGGTTAACATTTATTCCTTCCTCTGTGACAGCTGTGTGTGTGTGTTTGTGAAGACGTCCTTGCTCTCAGATTATTCAGGACTGACACCAAAACATGGCATTTAACATCCACATTCTGCTGCTTTGCTGTGACCTGTAATGAAAATTTCAATACCTCCCAGTGTCAGACCCATCTGTTTACAACTGGGCTACACCATGGCTTTTCTGTTCCTTTCTCTGAGTTTGTGACCTTTCTGAAGGAGCAGTAGCAGCAAAGTTAACAGGAGAGGCCCATTCCACAGGCTCCTGAAGTACAGTGCAGAGAGGAGAGCACCGAGAGGACGACAAACATAATCTTGTGCAGAAACTCCAAAAGCCTGGGTTTTACATGTGTTGAGTCTTTCATCATTTCTAGCTGTATGCTCCAAGTCCTCACCTGCAGTTGGAGGTCAGATGGTGTCATCTCCACACATACACACACACAGGATGAACACAAACCTGACTGTTAACAAAGTTCATGCTCATGGCTCTGCATGCCTACAAGTACTTATGAGGTTATTGTCATTTACGCCGCTCAAATAAATGGATGACCCTGGGTCACATCGAATTTTGACGTGTTGTTGCTGGGAGGATATCAAGCTTAAATCTTGCTTCAAAGGCAGGTAATCTAAACAAAACTGCATTTTAAACAGAATATTCATTGAAAGAATGCCTATCGCTTCACCAACTTTCATGCCAGAGTTTTACACCAAGATCATCTGATGTTGAAAAATGACTTTTATAGCTGTTTAAGTCAAACCTTGAAAATAATATGGGCAAGAACTTATTATATTTTGTGTTAATGCTTGGAGTTGTGTTGTGAATGATTCTCAGCTACTACCACATCAACATCAGGCAAACAATTCACTGAGGTAGAGGTATAGCCAAGATCAATAAGCTGTTGCAGTCATGTTGAATTGGGCTCCAAAAGTCAATCTGATGTCCATCTGAAGATAATCTGCTTTTATCTCTTTGTTGGACAACTAACAGTTTTGCAGGTACCAGTAGATTTGAACCAAAGCAGACCATTCTAAAGAGTTCAAAAACAAACTTTATTATTAAAAAGGGGGCTGACGTGGCAGCAAATTTACATGGAAGAAACAGAACATGTAAAAAAATATCAGACAGGGTGTGAGGACAAATGATGATCTACTGAGAAACTGAGTGCAGACTATATGGACAGAGACAGAAAAGAAAATGGAAGCTGAGCTGAAGGAGACAGAGAACAGGTGTGAGCGGCTGTGGCAGGAGTAAGGAGCAGGAGCTGAACTGAAGAAAACATCTTGGTAAAAACTGAACTGATGACACAGGGCACCTTAGAGGAATGCAACAATTAAAATAAACAATTTTTTTTATCAATTTAACATACTATCAAAGAAAAAAAAAAAAGGGTTTTAAACTCAATCATCCAGAAAAACATTGGAAAAGCCCAGAAACTGAGTGTTTTGCATGTTTGTTTACATCAGTCATCTCTACATTGCTAACAAACTGTCCAAAACACAGCAGCTCATTTTTTAACAGGTATGAAAAACATGAAAACAACTCTGTCCTGGCTTCTCTCCACTGACTTTTCATTCAACATTTATTTATACTGGTTAGTCTCATTGAGCGTTTGGGTTCACTGAGACTCGACTTCCTGTCCATTTCAGGATTAACTTCAAGATTGTACAGCTTGGTTTTAAAATTTTAAATGGTCTTGCATCAATTTTTTGTGACATCCTCAACATCTGCAATCCAGTAAGAACCCTCCTGTCTCCCAATTCTTTCCTCTTAAATATCCAGAGGCCCAAACAAAATTATAAAGGCTAACTCTACAGTACTGAAGAAGTCTTTCAAATGAAAGACGAAATGTTTCTACATTAAAAAAAAAAAAAGTATGTTTTTTTTTTTTTTCTTTTCTTTTTTTTTTTGAATGTCCAGAAGACCTGACAACTTTTTTTTTTTTTTTTTTTTAGATTTTTCTACCTGGACTAATGAGCATGCATCAGGATAGTTATCTTTACAGTTTCTGGTCCAAATATGTGGAACAATGTACCTCTTGATATATGCACACTCACAAGCAAAAACATTATCATCCTTTCAGCTTCAAGGGGAAGCAATAACAAAATTGAAGTTTCAAGGGAATGTGTATTAATTGCACTCACCTTGCTCCGTAATTTCAATTAATTAATGTATTTATGCATTGCTTCTGTACTGTCATTGTGAATGATATTAAAGGGTTCCATGATCCTTACTTTATGTAATAATCCATCTTCCTGTGACCAGTCTGTAAAGGGACAGTAAGAGATCATTTTCATTATCCTCAAAGTTTGATTAATTTGATTAAGTAGTTTCAGTGAAAAGATGGCGCCCTCTGGTGGACCTTCCTTGTCTGTTCTCCCTAGTGTCTCTCATTAATCATCCCTAATCAGTTTCACCCCTGTCTCATGTCCAACTGTTTGTAATCATGTCCTGTCTGGTCTGTGTATTTAAGTCTGTTGGTGAGTTTGTTTTGTGTCGGGTTGTAGTTGGGTTTTGACTCGTCCTGTCTTGGTCCTGTCCTGGTCCTGTCCTGGTTCCATCCTGATTACTCCTGTGTAAGTTTATGCTGCCACGTCAGCCTCCTTTTGTTATTATCAAAAAAAGTATTTTATTTCTACGTCTGCCTCTCGAGCCCTTATTGTACCCTGGGTTCTTATCCTGCTCAATCAGAAATCCTGACAGTACAACCCGACCATACCAGAACTCAACAGACAGGTTTGGTTTTGCACACCTGTTTGTTCCAGCCACACAGATAGGGGAGTCCGTGATCCAGTGTGGCAGGTTCTGGATCAAACCCTTCCGAACATGGGAAAGCAACTGTCTGGTGATCAAAGTCCTGTCTTCTCCTCTCCTAGGTCTGGAGGAGGAGAAAAAAATCCAGGCCGAGCTTCTTTTTACCTCCAGCCCCACTCGGCTAATTGGGATTGACGTCGGGGGAGGATACAGAGCTGGAGGACGATCTCTGTTTAGTTCCTGCCCTTCCTTCCCACTGTCGCTGCCGGAGCATAAGAAAACAAACTCCATGTCATTCCACGAGACCTCAGCCAGCTGACACAAACAGCTTATTCTACTCAGCTCGGTGAGGCCGAATTTCCTGAACCCTGTTCTGGTGTTTCCGTGAGGGCCGATCCTGGCGCCCCACCTTCCAGGTGCCTGGTGGGGGTAGAACCTCACTCCCGCACAGTGTTCCCAAGAGGATCAGTTCTGTCTCCTCTTGGTCCTGGCCTCCATCCTGCTTTACTCAGGCCAAACCTGAGACTCCGAGGATAGTTTTAAAGAGGGCGGGGCAGCCCAGAGGACAATCCGCACAGCAATTCCACACTCCTCCAGCAGAAGTTGCCACTGAGGACTCGTCACAGGTGGTAGGTACCTCTGATCTAATACAAATAAATTGACTGCTTCAAAATCTGTTTTCCTCCACTAAAAGTTTCCCGGATTGTCAGAACACCTTGTTTGATTTGGCGAAGAAACTGTTATCATCAGTACCTGGCCTCACCTCAATCCCAGAGTACATTCATCTCCTGGTTGAGGTCAGAACTGTCAAAGAATCTGATCCAGACCCAGACCCTCATACTGCTGCTACACCAGACTCTGACTTTTTTGTTCTAGAACCTGATTGTGTTGCTCCTGATTCTGCTGCAAACACAGACTTGATGGATGTGGACTCACCGGCTCCAGAACCTGCAGCAGGAGTCCCTGAACTTGCAACAGCCATCCCAGAACCTGCAGCAGGAGCCCCAGAACCTGCAGCATCTGTCCCTGACACAGCTCCACAGTGTGACCCTGTATCAGTAACTGACTTGGTCCCTCACCAGTAACTGATTTGGTTCCTGCTCTAGTACCCGACTCGCCTCCTTGTGTCTCCCTGAGAACTGGTCCAGATACCCCACCTATGTCTGTCTCTGTGGGGGTTGAATCAGAGGGACCACCAGCACCTTGTATGTCTGTGGGAACTGGCCCTGATGCCCTACCTCTGAGCTTCTCCATGGGGGTCGGCCCAGAGGCAACATCATCTTCAAGGGTTTCTGTGGGGGGTCCAGACAGGACCAGGCATCACACTGTTGCTAAAGGTTTTGGTGGGAGTCCAGGTGGACTCCTCCTCTTGGCTAGCTGTGGGGCTCCAAGTGGAATTATTTTCCTTCTGTCCAGCTGAGGGGGTCATGGAGGACTTCTCCCATGTTTTCTGTTCTGGGGGCGGGGGGGGGGGGTCCTTGGGGGACACCCCTCGTGTATCCTGCTCCAGAAGGGTCCTGGAGGATGCCTCCCACATTTCCTGTTCTGATGAGGTCCTGGAGGACGCCCCTCATGTATCCTATTCGAGGAGGGTCCTGGAGGATGCCTCCCACGTTTCCTGTTCTGAGAGGGTCCTGGAGGATGTCCCTCATGCATTCTGTTCTGGGAGGGTCCTGAAGGATGCCTCCCACTTTTCCTTTTCCGAGGGTGTCCTGGAGGATGCACCTCATGTCACTTGTAGTCCTGGGGTCTCCATGCCTTTGCCTGCGGGACCTGAGTCTGCTGAGGGTTCTACATCCCTAGGTCCTGCGTTTGGTCCCAAACCTTCTACCGACTGAACATAGAAGTTCCAAAATAATTAAAGATAACTTTTAACACTTTAAAAGTTTGTGATTATGAACATACTTTGAAGTTTAAGTTGGAAAACAAAAGTCAATCAGTGTATCTGAACAGCAAAAGATTAACCCTTCATGAAGCTGCTTTGAAGACTCTGAACCAGCCGAAGAAGACTCTGAACCAAAGACTCTGACTCAGCCAAAGAGCACTCTGAACCAGCTGAAGAAGATTTCCACTCTGCTGAAAGTCCCACGGCAGCTGCGCCCCATGGAGGTCCCACAGCAGCTGTGCCCCCGAGGGTCCCACAGCAGCTGCACCTCCTTAGGGTTCGATGACAACTGCTTCACATAAGTCTTCCATGTTGCCTGGGGATCCTTCTCCTCCTGCACTCTGTGAAGGTTCTTCTTCTCACCTGGAGTCCTCACCTCTCCACCGGGGTTCTACACAGCACAGGTGTTCTACTGCTTCCACAGACTTGTCTCCTGATCAGACCCTGCATTTGGAACTGCCTCCTGGTGACACTGGTCTTGGAGTGTTGGAGGACGTCCCAGCTGCCTGCCTCAACTTGGGTCCATGTCTCACCCTCATTCCATGTTACGCCCTAGCCCCACATCATGCCCAGGCTGCACCTCCCTAGGATTTTAAGACACCTATAATCCTCAAGGCCTCCTTGTCAACTGCAGCTCCCCAGGCCTCTGTGTATGCTACAATTACCCAGGGTACCACTACAGCTACAGATCCCCAGACTTCCATGTCACCTGCTACCTCCTGGGTCACCTGGCCAACTACTGAACTGATGGTTCCCCAATCATCTTTCCTGTTCAGTCTGCTGGGCGGCCATGGACCGTGAGGGCAAATGTCACCATTGGTTGCCCACTGGAACTTCTGACTTGTGGCGGACGGCCTCCCGGCCACCCTACTGAATTCGCTCCTCATGTTGGATGGACTCCCAGCCACTCCCCCTAAACTGACTCCTGGTTCTGGGCTCCTGGTTCTGGCTGGTCTCTTGGCCACCCACCTGAACTTTAGATGTTTTCTTGTATTTAGTCTTTATGTTTAGTTCTCAGGCCTCATACTGTAGGTTTTTGGTTTCTTACCCTTGTCTTTTCCTCGTGCCCTCTGTTTACCTTGTGCCCTCCATCCTTGCAGTTTCCCCTCCCGCCTGCCCAATTTTTTATTTTATTTTATTTTATTTTTTTGGGGGGGTGGGGTGGGGGGTGGGGGGGGGGGGGTTAAGATGTTTCATCCTTCATCCAAATGACTTCTTCATTTCAAAGAGGCACAAACAAACTGGAGTACCACAAGCTCCAACTTCCATATTGGAAAAAAAAAAATAAAGATACAATGTTTGCTGGTTCCACATTTAACTTTGTTAAACTGGAAAATTATTGTTTTATTTTGTTTTTACTCCACTTCAATCCAGTTAACTGTGTACCTGACATATTTTTCATTTTATTTTATTTTTAACAGTTAACATTTTAAACATTCTCCCTTTGTGTGATACTGGGGGTGGAGGCAGGATGTGTTTGTTTCTCCAATTTAATTATTGGACCAGTGTGTTCATAAAAGCCTGCAGGAAAAATAAAACAAAGCAACAACTTTTTTCACCAAAAAATAAATAAATAAATAAATAAATAATGATTAAAATAAAATAAATAAAATAAATAAAAAAACAATGGAATAAATATTAAGCAACTCTAGTCTTTTCAAAGGAAATGAAATGCAAATTGGTGAATTTGTGTAATTAGTCATTCAGGAAACCAATGTTTGCCCCTCTAATATTTCTGCTCAAGAGCCGCTACTGCTAATGGCTAATCAAACGAGAGCCTGTTTTCCATTGTTTTTCAGGCATATTAAACAATTGTTTCTCAAAAACAGTTCACTGGTGCAAAACAATGCTACCATTACAATATAAAACTTTTTTATTTTTCACCTGTTCATTTAGTGCGTTGTTATTTCTGAACCAAACAATATTTGCGTTACCACATCAGCACTTGTGCTGAAGCTGAAGATCTAGTTTTATGTAGTTTAATTGCTTCTAATGTGTGTGCACCAAAATACACTCAGCTCCACATTGGACTGTTTAATGAGACAATGATGCATTTTTAATTAAGTGAAATTAAATCATTTTGGCCACTTTTTATGCTTGTTAAGAATTGACAACATTGCTAAAGATAATAAGTTGGTGCACAATAACATGCTGCTGTAGCCATAAAATGTTCAATATATATATAATTTCTTTGAAAAATATTATGTTATTTTAGATTTTTTTTTAAATCCATTTAGTACAGTTATTATATAAGATAACATGTTGTTTAAAGTTTACCCTTAAAATCTAAGTTTTAATGGCTACAAAGCCCTGCCTCTTCTCCTTTGTTTTAAATCAAGGTCAAGGTTCTTTACTGTCATTCACATCACATGTGGTAAATGAGGTGGGATGAAATTATGTGCACAGGGTCCCAGTTACATCCAATAATAACAAAAATATAAAGTATAAAAAGAATCAGTAAACAAGGATCCAAGACATACACTAAGACATACGTTTAATGAACACCAAACGGTATGAAAAAACATCGAAGACATACACTGATAGTGCAGAACAATACACTGAACAACAGCAGTATGAACATGAGTCTGTGGGTGGATGAGTATGAGTGAATGAATACAGCAGCATGAAATAATCAGCAGCATGTGATCAGCAGCATGGATAATCATCAGCACATATCAACAATCAAAGATCAAATCATGGACAGGACACACGTCCCCTGCTTGAACGATTAAATGAATTTCCAGAAGGGAAAAAAAGAGCATAAGTTTATTAATAATAATAATAATAATAATAATAATAATAATAATAATAATAAGCAATGGTCATGTTTCATTCATAGCATTTTTGCTTTCACTAAAATGAAGGAAACTAATATCAGGATGCATTTTTAAATGTTTTTTTTTTCTCAAAGTCACATGTATTTTTTGCAACAAACTATCTTTAATGCAGACATGTTAGGTGTTTACTGTCACCACCACGGTGAATAAAAAAGTCGTTAGCATGTTTTTCGCTCTCGCTCATTACCTTGAACCTTCCACCGCACAGAGCAGGCCTGCAAATATGGAGTCTGGATTTACCAACATGTTTTATGACCCTGTTGTCATAAGTGTCTTGAAGCCATGGCAGAGTACAGCCAATGATTCAATCAGCTGTCTTCACTATGCCGGATATTGTATCAAATGATGCAATTATCAGCATATATGTTGGGAATGGGGCAAGAATCAAGATACATTATGCTTTGATTTGTTTTAGAGACTCATATGAGGCATCTAAAACTCACTCTTATCATCGCTGTTTATTTATTTACTGTATTATTAATGCTTTAATAGCGCTGCTACAGTTTTTTTTTTTTTTTTTTTTTTTTTTGGTATCTCTATTCACAGACAGAATCAAATTCTGGTTCAAAGACCAGATACTCTGTGTGATAAGAATCAGACAGAGTTAGAAAACAGTCTCATTAAGTATGAAGGTTAAGTTCATCATCGAGGGTAATCTTTTATTCATTGTTTCTTTGCTTCCGAGACTTCTGTGTCCAGGATGTCTGACTGTTGATCTTAACCAAAGCAAAGGTTGACCCAACATTTGTACACCACATTAATACATAGAACACTCATTGATCCTCGATTCAAACACAGTAGAACTGATCTTACATAGATGCTATTGCAAGGAAGTAGAAAATCTAAACAATCTGTTCTGTTATTTCTTAGTTGCTTAAGAAAAGATGTGGCAAGTTGCAAATTAGCATCATCACTGTCTCCTTACAGACAATCTTTGGTCTTAAGAATAAAACATGCAAACGTTTTGTCTTAACAAAGATTAGTCATTACCTGAGAGGATAATTAACACACTCGCTTGTAAAATAATTAATGACATTGTTTAATTCCTCACCTGTATGATAGGTTAGCACTTATCGTACAGTTGTATTACAATGAAGGTGATCATTCTAACCTAATGACAATCATTTATGCACAGATCATTCTCGGTTTTATTTTATTACTTCAACATCACTGTTGTTTCTTCAATTAATAATCAACAGTTTGACTGTTACATAATTTCCAACAAAACAATTAAATCTGAAGTAGATAAGTAAAAAAAAAAAAAAAAAAAAAAAATGTATAAAACTGTGCCATATTTTCCGGTCTATACATCACTCCAGAGTATGGGTCGCATCGTTCAAAAAATACATCATGAAGAAGAAAAAAAAAAAAACATATATATTTCACTATGGAGTAAACAGTAAGTTACATTTAGTATGCATCGTCACTGACCCCTTACTACAGGTGTCATGCCAAAAATCAATTAGCTGCCAACGATTGATTGGCGGCCGCGGGAGCATGCTCAGGAGGACTCGCTGTTGCAGTTTTTCAAAACTCAACAAGCTTGACATCTAAAAACAATTATTTGTTTGCGCCAGTCGACAGGCGTGAAACCCATGAATGGGTTGTGAGCTGTGGTGGCGGAGTGATATGTAGTGTGATGAGACTGGGAATGGTGCTGATGTTATGATGCTAAGGTGTTCTGAAGACGATGGTTAATAAACACAGTTCGTCGTGAGCCTGTCAAGCATCCGTCTTCTTGTAGTAAAAGAAGTCAACATATATTACAGTCCCCGGACGCATCCAGGCCAACCCAAAGTTGGTCGGTGCACCTCTGCAAAGGAAATGTGCCCAGCAGGAGCCAACCAGATACAGAGGAAGGTCCCCCACGAGGGGGAAATCCTCCACCGCCGAGCGGCCGTCCCTTCTGCTGGGTAAAGTCCCCCAGGCAGACTGTGCAGGCCCCACTCATTTACAAACTTTCTTTCTGCTGCTTGACTGCTGTTTTGGGATGCATATTTTATTACCGGAAGTTAATAATCTGCTTGTGTTACGTTTTTCTCAGTTTTCTCTAGGTGAATATTTTGGTGGGGTTTAGTGGTAGAGGAACAACAGAGTAGTCAAAAGCCTAGACGGCCCTCTCACGGCTGCAAATTGTAATGTTTACTCTTTGATTCATGTCAGTATGAATGAACATTGAACGCGTCAGTCCAAAATTGCATAATGAACAGGGGGGAGAAAAATGTACAAATACAGGTTGTCCTCGACCTACGGCGGTCTCTACCTACGGCGCTCCGTACTTACAGCGCCGCCCCCAGTGACGTCATTGCACCGTATGTTGCCTTTTTTATGCAGCATTTTATATTTTTATCGTTTTTTTTTTTTTAGGGTATTTTGTTAGCTAACAGCTTGGA
>JARVLU010000528.1:11072539-11083630 GCA_031762415.1 Simpsonichthys santanae | reverse complement strand
ATATATTAGTAAACATAGCTGCAATATACCGTGGTTCAGGCAGACTAGCCATTAGCTCCTCAGACTAGGGGAAAATCCTCTTAAAATTAACCTATTCAATGAGTTATCTTTAAAAGATGTTCAAAGCCCGTCCACAGACTTCCAAAAATGTAAACTATCATTATAAATGAACTTTTCAGCCCTATTGTAATATCAGTGTATAATTACATTGTTGAGTAACATGTTACTGTGTTGTGCTAATTGTAATTTGCAAGTAACCATTAATCAGAGTAGTTTTAGTTGTGATACACAAATGAAAACTGTAAATAAAACAACTATTTTTTTATGTTGACACAATACAACGACTAGGTTAATTATTTTAGTCAACTTATAGAAAAATAAATACATTAAAATAATTTGGTTAAGATGAGGAAAAACTGCAATTTAGACTAAATGCCATTGGTGACATTTGTTTTAGTGGCTTGCTGTCACTTCCTGGTTGCTTAAAACCAAACCAAAACAAATTGGATAGGGTTCTGGATAAAAATAATGATTTTGACTGAAATTTGCTTTTTTTATATTAATGACACTTCATGTGCAGTTGGTCTGATGACAAGATATTCCTTCCACAAAACAAGTTGTTTTGCCTGCATGAATAAATATCCCTAGGGGTTGTTTTGGGGAAGGAAGACAGCCTTTTAGAAACATGTAACAATGCAACATAAATGTACAATCCAGTCCACAACTTATGCATTATTCCACTTTTTTTTTTCATTTTCCTTCACACAGACCCATACATAAAAACATCTTTACACACACATTCATCCCCCACAGCCTTCCCTCTTCACAAAGCAGCATCCTGAATCTTGTATTTATATTCTTGTCACCCAGCAGAAAATCTAGAGGGCTATGCCTACAAAAAGGACATAAATCAAAGAACCTCCCAATGACGACGATGACTCATTTAGCTTTTCTTTGTGTGTCTTCCATCATATTGTCTGTGGGCATTTAGTTCTGAGCAATTGGAAAAGGCCATGGGAAACTGTTGTGGTGAGGAAATGAGGGGTTGGGAGTTTGAATAAACAGATCAGAACTACTGGAACCATTTGCAAAGCGTACTCCTTTGTTGAATGCTATATAGCACAAAGCTCAAGACCAAAACAAGAGGGTGAATCACCACAAACAGCTGGACTGTTGAGCAGAAGAATAAAAAGAAGCTTGTCAAATACATACACAGTAGATCTGACCTAACCCTGTTAAAATTCACCAAAATCTCCTATTGTGTGTTTTCTGCAGTGTTTTGTTCTGATCATAGCAAGGTCAAGGGTCAACACCTTTTCTTTAGCTGCTTTGCATTGTTGTGTGACTTCACTCAGTATCAGTTCTTCTGAGGTGCAGGTGATTTGCCACTGTGACTTGTTTCCCTTCTCTGTGGGTGGGATTGCCAATGCAAAGTGGACAAGATTGTAACTGGTCATTGTGTTCAAGCCGCTCCCCCTGTTGTAGTCCTTAATTTATTTAGCTTAACATGGCACTGCTTATACGTCCGGGTGTAGCCACGATGAGCCATTATCTCCAATATCTCTCTGTTAATGCACTCATTTCTTGTGGCGCTGTCACAACACGATCAGAGAGGAAGTGGCGGTTCAGATGTATTTTTGCAGTTTTGCTGGGTGGGACATCCACTGATGTTTCTCACTGGCCAATCAATGGCTGCTGTCTGCTTACGTCAAAATCAGTGCCTCTGAGCCGTTTGCTTGGAACCTCAAACAAGTTGGTCCCATACACTGGGTTGAGTGGTGGGACAGTGGGCAGGCCCTTAACTGGTGCAGTGTGGTGCAGAACCGATGAGAGGTGAGACGGAGCAAAGCACCATTACTCACAGGTTAGTGGACAAAGGAGAATAGATTACCAATCAATATCACTCCGAGTGATTTATCACTCCACATGCAAACAGATAGGTGACGCCTCTGCCTCATTTAAAGGCAAAGCTCTCAGCTGATGAGCTTGCCAATGTCTATACAGAGTTTGTGAAAACATATAATAGACCAAAAGAATAAGACAGCTGGGCACAAAGAATTAATTCTGAAAAGATATAATAAGTAAAAAAAAAAAAAAAAAAAAAAAAATTGATGAGGTACTGTAGTCAGTATCAGGAATTACTGAGGGACATTATGAGGATTTTGCTAGAGTTGCAGCCAACGCTCACTGGAGTAGGATAAGCTTGTACCGGTAGTTCAAGTTTAAAAAAAAATAAACTAAAAGCTTAGCATTTCTTGTAGGAATGCACAACTCATGCTACCTTTCACGCTAAAGTTTTAGACTCATGTTGAGAAATTGTTTATAGGCGTTTTGGTCAAACTTTGAAAATTACAGTATGTGCAATTTCATGTGATAGTTCATAATTTTGCAACTATTATAACAACATTTTTTCTCAATACTGTACAGTATATGTACAATTTTCTGAAGTATAGCCATATTTGTAATGGATGAGGTCAATAAAGTGTACCAGTCAGTTAAAATTGGGTCGACTGAAAAAAAAAAAAAAGTAATTTGTAGATGTTCATTATTTTCTGATGATTTCATTGAAATCTGTTCAGTAGTTTATGAGATATTTTACTAACAGACAAACAGGGTTGGCTCTTCTAAGGCAATCCAAAGTTTTAAGCAAATATTTTGCAGAATGCTGTACTCACAGCATTGAACGTTTTCACTCAAAATGATAAAATCTGACTGAGTTGTTGCTATTTATTTTACATTTTCTGGCTGTGACAGACAAATTCAATTGAATTTAGTCCCAAAGTTATTAAATTGTAAACATCAACCTGATTACTTTCTAAAAGATCCATTAAAATTAATTAAATATTAGTCTCATCTAATAATACATCAAATTTTAGTTCTATATCTGTTGAACTGATCAAGTTAAAGCTTTTCTTTTTTGTGCATGCTGATTTTATTTTCAGTGACGGCCATCTTGAATTAATCTCCAGTCGTAATCCATATTATTACTAGTATTATTAGCCTCATTAAAATATCACAATGGCATAAATAATTTACTAAGTGCACTTAGATACATGTGTATAAACATAAACAAATACAGGTAGTCCTCGACTTACGAACGGGTTCCGAACTTAAGGACCGTTCGCAACTCGATTCTGCCGTAAGTCGGAGCCGAACGCTCATGGCGCCCTAAGTCCGGATTTTTGGCCGTAACTCGAAACCGAAAGCACATGGCAGCCGTTACGTCTTTTTAAACACATTTTTTCAATGTAAAAACAACAGCTGCGCACTTAGAACACCGTTTTAATGTTTCCAAGCTGTTAGCTAACAAAATACCCTAAAAAAAAAAAGATAAAAACATAAAATGCTGCATAAAAAAGGCAACGTAAGGTGTGATGACGTCACTGGGGGCGGCGCCGTAAGTCCGAAACGCCGTAAGTCGAGACCGCCGTAAGTCGAGGACTACCTGTACAGAGAATTGATACTTATACGATCTAATTGACAAAACAAAACAAAAACGGTAACTGCATGCACACGAGTTGGATTAAAAGTAATGAGTATTAAGTAAAGGTTGCCACCGGGCAGGACAGACAATCTCAGCAGAAGGCTCTGCACAACCTACCTCTGAACTCTCTCTGTTCCTGTTCGAGGGAATAAATAGCCTCATTATTCCACCAGGCTCACACCATCCATCTACATGTGTCGCTCCCATTGTTTCTTAAAAATAAAAAAATAAAAAAGCTAATCACGTTGCTGTAAAAACACTTCATTCTCACTCTTTTACAGTAACCGTACTGCAAAAATTATTGAGCATTTAAGTTTTTTTTCCAAGTCTTTTGTCTAAATCGTGAGGTAAACCTAGTGACTTGAAATGTTCTCCCCTAAGAAGCAAATATTAAATGAAATAGCGTGCGTTTTTCACACCAAGTGACATTTATTCTTCCAGCTACCTACGAGACAAAATGTCAGCTTGCATATTTCAGATTTATATCACCACAACATGATCTGTTAACATAAACTGTTAGGTATTTACCTCATAACCTTTTCCCCAGTTGTTTGTCGTTTGCATTTTTGTGTCATGACTTTTTCACAAAGCACTGAGAGGATTACTTTAACCTGAATACAGTCCTGCTTTAAACAGGAGGAAAGCTGTTTCAGATGGATTGGCTGTACAGTATAGATTCTGTGTAGCAACACATTTTCATACCAAGCGGTGAAGTTTGTGACAGGTGAGGCACTAGCTATGTTTACATGCGCAAAAATTATTTGACCGGATTGAAATGTTTTCAGATTAATTAACCAAATATATCATTTACATGGGCACAATCTGTTCACGATGAGCGTTTACATGCAGCGGGGTTTGATTCTGAACAGAAGTACTGACTTGTGCAGAGTGGTAAACTCTCCTTAAAAAAAAAAAAAAAAACACAGAAGAAGAAGTTTCACTTCCGGTTTACTTCTGGGATGAACGAAAACAAACCTGAGTGCCCAAAATGGACCCGTGACAGGTTTTAATGATGGTGGAGATGCTACTGCACCCCCTGACTGAGCTACAGGTAATACAGATAATTCGGAGCTCTTTCAAAGTTTCTATAAAAAAAATGTGTCGCTCACAAACCAGTTTTTCTTCCACCGACATGCTAATATTATTAGCATTAGCTAGGCGGAAATGACATAGGTCGCACATGCGCAGTTAGGTCAGTTTTCCACAATCAGAAAAAATGAACAGATTAGTGTTTACATGCACACCTTTCAGATTATGAATCGGCATAAACCACGCGTCTCATTCTGATTACAAATTATTTTGGATTGAGCTGAATCAATGAAAAATAATCAGAATGGGGCATTTACGTGACAATTGTTTTATTCTGAATGGCCGTTTAATCCAATTACTTATGTCCATGTAAACATAGCTACTGACTCATCTGGAATCAGACGCTCACATACTGTATAAGAACCAAAAAAAAGAAGCGTAATTTCAATTTAGCCTTTTTCTTCCTCTCTATTTTGACTGAAAATCTAGTTTAGAAAAATCCTTTAGTTTGAAATATGATCTTACATTTTGTCTGAACAAATTTACTGTAATTGAGTGCGCCATTTGCTTCAACCCCGGCTCTCTGCGTAACAGAAGAACGCAGTGCAACTGCACCTGCTTCATTGTCCCTGCCCCCTGTTGGTGAGGGAAGGTACTTTCTGCCTCACTCTGTGTATTTTCAGCATGCATTTATGACCGATTAGAAAGAAGAAATATGCCACACAGATTCATTCAATATATTAGACAGCTTGTAGAACATCCGCATGGGTAGCACACGTTTAATCAAACATGTATATGGCGATATAAAGAGAAACACCAATGGCCATGAGCCAACCACCTACTTATTATTCAATTCAATTCAAAAATACTTTATTAATCCCAGAGGGAAATTAAATGTTGTTGCAACTCATACTGGTTTCATTAAAGCGTTGATGTAGATGCTGATGGCTGTGGGCAGGAAGGATGTCTTGTAACAGTCTGTCCTACAACGGATCTGAAGAAGCCTCTGACTGAAGACACTCTGTTGTTGTATGAATGATGTTCTTCATTTTATGAAGAATCTTTCTTTGTACAGTCATCTCCAAAGGTTCTAGAGGAGTCCCCAGAACTGAGCCAGCCTTCTTTATGAGCTTGTTGATCTTTTTAAGTCACTTGCTCTGGTGCTGCTACCCCCAGCAGATGATCATGGCAGAAGAGATAGCACTCTCTACAACAGACTTGTAGAAGATATGCAGCATCAGGGTTTTCGGGCAGGACAGAAACGGAGCCAATAGTTGCAGGCAGGGAACTCAGACTCGGCAGGCAGAAAATAAATACTTTTCATAATAATAAATTAAAGGACTGATGTGGCAGCATAAACTTACAATGCTTTAAACCAGTCTTATTTTCCATTTCAGTATAGATTTTTACAATAAAGATTTTTTTTAATATATTTTAATAAATTTTATGTTTAAAAGTGTCCTCAAATCTTAAGATTTTACAAAAATTTAGATTTTTTTTAGAAACATTAAAACAGATTGACTACATATTAATTTACATATTTGCAAACATAGACAATATTAATTTATTGGTATATTGTATGCATATGTACCACATTGAGTTTATGTATATATCTATATATATATTCAATGTACAGATAATGGATGGGATCACCCCAAAAGACTCAGCGGGAGGAGGGAGGAACTGAAAGGATGGAGGGCCCAAAGAAGACAATAGCACAAAACAAAAACTGACAAAAAAATACACCAGTAAACAAACACAACTGAAAACACAAAAATGTCTGGGCGGTCAAGGGACTGTCCCAAGGCAGGTCATTGTTCCAGCGGGTGGCCGGGAGGCTGTCCATCATGCTGGAACGGGTCAGGCTGGCGGCCGACCATCAGGCCGGACCAAGTCAGGCGGGCAGCCTGGAGGCCGTCCATCAGGCAGGAACAAGTCGGGCGCAGGGCTTAAACAGCTCCAGCTGGGGGCTGGATTATCGGCTTGGAGACAGCCCGCCGGTCTGCCTCAAATTAACTTTGGTTGATTGACAGGGGTTACATTCAATCACCTTGAAGCTCACATTGTCTTGACCAATGACTAACAGGAAGGCGGGTCTTACAAAAGCAAGTAAGTGTGTATGTGGCATCACAGTCAAATCAAATACAGAAGATGGAGTTTGTTACACCCGAATAAAATATAGCTTTACAGTAGAAACTAGTGGTGCTCTGCCTCCTCCATAATACGAGGTGATTTCTCCTCCTACTCAAGTGTCCGGAGCCTCCTACCCTGACTGACGATGTGTCCCCTCTTTGGAGTGAATCGAAGCAAAGGCGCGTGGGTCAAATGACCCATTTCAGCAGGAATTTATCTATACAGGTAGTCTCATTCCATCACGAGGACCCCCCCCCCCTCCCCCCAAGAGATCCGTGTATTGTGCAGCTGTGCAAGTGTCTGGTTGTGACGAGGCTAAATATTTTGGTGGCACAAAGCTCGTTAGCCTGTCCAAAAAATTAAAAATTGATAATCCATAAATTAGCCGCAGCATTGTTTAAGTCACAGGGGTTAAAAGCGTGTGGGGAAAACGGTAGCGGCTTATAGTCTGGAAATTACGGTGCATCAGAGATCTCATATAACTGTTTGATAATGACTTTTTAAAATATTATTTGTTGAATTTTACTTTAAGGATTATTCTGTGTTTGTTTTTGGATATTTAAAGCTTTTCTTTTTTTATTTTACAGCCACTTTTATTAGTAATCTACGTTAGATCAAATAGGGAATTTACTGAAGTTAACTACTGTGAGATTCTTGGTAACAAAAGTCGTACAGGACTTTGGTGAAAGCTACTCTCAGACTCTGGAAAGGAGGGGGCAGAAAAAGTGGGCATATTAATTAAAAGATAAAGTGCTTTATTATAAAATGCTACATATTTAATTGAACCAAGCATCCTGTATCCTAATTGCAAACAGAACCTTCTGCTTCTCCAGAGGATACATGCTTCAGGATGTGCCTCATACTAACAGTGAAGTAATGAAACAAAAAGTCAGTTTGGTTAAAATGATGAACATGTTGTAGCAAGAGAAAGAATACAAACAAATAAGTGTTTCTGTCAGTTGTACTAAGAGTTGCAGGGGGGAGAGGAGTCCAAACAGTGGTGGAGCAAACTGCAGTGAGACATGAAAGGTGGAAAAGATAATTGGCACTTTTTTTATTTTTTTATTTATTTATTTTTTTTTTGTTGTGGTTATGCATTTTTATGTTCACAATAATAAATAAATAAGCTGCAAAGGAAATCATACTGATGCAGTTTGCAAATTAAACTATGGTCTCCCAGTTTGTTGCTGGATATGTGAAAGGTTTAAAATCATGTGATCAGCACATTTTGACTTTGTAATATTTGTCTAGTTCAGTCCCAGGCTGTTGGAGCTTCTGTAGCTTCTTTAGGTCTTAGATACATTTCCTGTTTATTTTTTATTACTTGTGTTATTAAATTTATTTAAAATATTCATTGGTCTAGTTGGAGGTTTTTATGTAATGACCTCTGGCAGAAAGGCTGCCTTGGTTGAGCATTAGCATAATTTTCTCCTGTGTGAAAAGATACAGCAGCTCTCAAGGGAACGATACCCGCTCACTCTTATCAAACGTAGCTCTGCTTCTCTCTGACTGTGTCTCAAATCACACACATTCAGCTGTAAATGACAGTCAGAAGTAAGGTGGCTGTATACACACACATTCATGCCTCTGCCTACACACAGCAGATGTGGGTGGAAGCTCAGTGCTGCTCTTTTGTGAAGCAGATGTTTGTGGAGTGCAGAACTCTGGACTGAAAGTTAATTCCAACCATCAAACGGCATGTTTGTTGTCTGATCAGAAGTGTTACTGAAGATTACGACAGTTTGACCTAGAAAACCAGTTCTGGTGATTTCTGTTCTGTTTGCAATTAAATTAGCCTGAGGTGGTTTCATAAAAGCTGTGTTATAGGTGTACTCAGTCATACCAGAAATGTTTCTGCCATTTAAAGTTACTCGTGATGCTTCGACGTCATGTATTGAGAACAAGTTCATCAACCATGTGTGATTTAACCCTTCAGGGTGTGTCAGAAGACAGACGGGTACACAGATGAGTCACAGCAGCTGTTCAGCACCAGCGCTCCACCTGCCAGTCTCAGCCTTCTGGGAAACTTTGAGGTATAACATCAGCGGTTTCACTGAACAATCACTCATATTCAAATTCACATCCAAATTTGTAAAGTCTTGCAAAAGTTATCCATTGTGTCTCCGATGTGTTCAACATAATGGTACTTCTTCCAGCTATTTAACTGTCAACAGTGGTGTACCACAAGGCTCAGTCTTAGGACCCACCCTTTTCACAATCTACATAGGTAATGTAGGTCAGATTGTTCTTGATGCATCCTTACATTTCTATGCCAACGACACAGTTGTTTATTGTCAGATAGAGCAGTTGCTGTTAAGGTTTTTCAGCTCTTACAGTCTGCTTTCAACATCATCCAGTCTGATTTGTTCCATCTCAAACTGGTGCTAAATGTAGATAAAACGAAAGTTACGTATGTAACTACGGTTCTATGAATCCCGGATGACCGCCCTCTGGTGGTCAGGAGGGATGAAATAGAACCAAAGGGATGTTGTTTTCAAACAGGAAGTCTGTACCAGCAGTCCTTCCTTCTATCTTATCTACAAATGGTGTTCCTGTTGAGTTTGTCGATTCTTCCAAATATTTGGGTATTTTGGTCAATTCTTAACCCTCTTTTAAGCCTCATGTTGAAAACTTGATAAAGAAACTGAAACTTAAAGTGGATTTCTTTATTAGAGATGGATCCTGTCTAACTCTGAATGCTAAGAAACACCTTGTAACGGTGACTTTGCTTCCCTCCATTGACTACGATGACATTAGCTACATGAACACTCCTGCACGCACCTTGCAGATGTTGGACGCTGCCTATCACAGTATGCCAAAATTCTTAAATGACTATAACTACTACTCATCACTGCACTCTGTATTCACTGATTAACTGGACGTCATTAACTCCACGCAGACTCTCACACTGAACATTTTCATCTTTAAAACACTTCTTGGTCTGTTGACTTCATATATTTCCTCCTACATGTCACTTTGTCAGTGCAGCTACAGCGTGCGCTCTCAAGACATCATTACCTGCAGCGTCTCCTCCTTGTGGACTGAACTTGGCAAAAGGGCCTTCTCCTATTCTGCTCCTGTTTCCTGGAGCACCATGCAAAAAGATCTGAAGTTGTCAACTTTGACCTCTCTAAAGTATTTTAAACAACTGTCAATTTCATGGCAAAAATCTGTGCAGATATGTTCCTGTTTTTAGTACTTTACAATATTTTATAATGTAGTATGTTTGTTTTGTTTTTATTTCACTTCATTTATTTACTTTTCATTTTATATGCTTTTATATGTCTGTACCTCATCTGTGTTCTTTGTTTAAAAAAACAGGTCTCTTTTGAAAATGAGTCCTGGTGACTCAATGAGACTAACCTGTATAAATAAAGGTTGAATGAATTTTCATGACTAAACGGTCGTCATTGGTTAAGAGATAGCTAGCAGGAAAAGTTTTTCTGAACTGTGTTTTTTAGGAGTGTGTGCTGAATTATCGCCTGGAGCCTTTAGGCACAGTGGAAGGTTTTACAGCAGAGGTGGGGGCCAGCGGATCCTTCTGTCCAAGTCACATGACCTTACCTGTGGATGTGTTGTTCTACAGCGTCTCCGATGACAATGCTCCCTCACCATACATGGTGAGCTCACATTTTTCATGTTATAAATCAAATGACCTATTCTTATACCACAAAGCTGAACCTAGAGAAGAAATTGTCTTTTGTGTGTGCGAGACTGTGCGAGCTCTTTTTGTATCCCTGCTTGTGATACTGTGATTGTTGTATGTTTTCTCACAGGGTGTGATAAACCTGGAGTCCCTGGGAAAAAGGGGCTACCGTGTACCTCCATCAGGAACCATTCAAGTGGTTAGGATTTTTTTTTTTTTCACAGTTGCAGAAATGTTGAAAAGGTCATTTCTTCATGTCCATTAAGTATTTCCATTCCAGTGGTTTCATGGCTCTGAACAAAGAGCAGATTAAATCACTGAAGGAAATGAAGACTCCTAGTGGCTGTAATGGGGAATTCATCCTGTAACAAAGATGAGCATGTGTTTCTGCTTGTTTGGGGGTTTAGAAAGTTTTTCTATATGTACACTTTATTCACGCTGTTTGGATACTACATTCAGTGTGTTACACGTTTTTATTGCATTACAACAAAAAGGGTTAACCTTTTAAATGTCTCTGTTTCAGACCTTATTCAACCCTAACAAGACGGTGGTAAAGATGTTTGTTGTCATGTATGATCTAAGAGCCATGCCAGCTGGTCACCAGACCTTCCTTCGCCAGAGAACCTTCTCTGTTCCAGTTCGCCGCGACACAAACAATCAGAGCAGGAAGCCCCTCAACCAGGGCCAAGGCCGCATCCTGCGCTACCTCGTTCATCTGAGGTGAGTTACTGTTTTCTGGAAAACACCCAGTTGCTCAGACTTCTTTTCTGCTTTGATAATTATCTTCTGTCTCTCGTCT
>JARVLU010000528.1:11013277-11027812 GCA_031762415.1 Simpsonichthys santanae | reverse complement strand
ACATAGCTGAATTATACAAGATATATATGTTGTGTCATTTTATGCAAAGCTCAAACATCATGTCACATGACCTTTAACCTCCTAGAGTCTTCTTACAACGGTTGCTTTTTAGTGTTGAACTGAGCGTGCTAAGTCACCCTGCGCTGAGGTATTCTGGGCACGTCTGACTCAGAAGAAGTACAGAAGATCTAGTATAGATTTATTTTAACTAGGGAAAAGGTCCCTTTCTTTCACCCTTGAAGAACCTTTAACCAAGTGGAGGATGCTTGGGCTTTTTTAATTTGCTGCCACAGGAACCAGACGTCTGACTGGATAGGTAGACTGAGTCTAAATGAGAACAAAACGTAATATTTTCCCACTGCATCCATTAACACAAAAGATAAAAAGCAACTTCAACTGAACAAACAAATATACAATTATACATGAGGTGTATGATATTGTTAATATTGTTAGTTTTTCACCTTTCAGGATTTGTTTCTTATATAACCTTACAAAAAGTTCAGACATTTTGGAGAAGGATTCTGTGTAAAGAAGATTATGAAAAAGTAATATTGTACCTGTTGCAGATAACCTTTATCCACTTCTTCCTTTTCAGGTCAGCAGGTTCACTGGTGTCCATATCCAGCAGTCACTGTGCGAGAGGCAGGGTACACCCTGGACAGGTCTCCAGTCCATCACAGGGACACAGAGACAAACAACCATTCACGCTCTCACTAACACCTAGGAACAATTTAGAGTTACCAATCAGCCTAACATGCATGTTTTTCATCTGTGGGGAAACCGGAGTACCCAGAGAAAACCCATGCATGCACAGAGAGAACATGCAAACTGCACCCAGAAAGGTTCCCAGCCAGGATTTGATCCAGCAACCTTCACGCTGAGAGTCAACAGCTCTACCAACTGATCCACTGTGCTGCCTTGAATGCTTTCAGTTTGGAAAAATATAAATTAATGTTGCAAAGATCATTTTGGCTGGGATCTAAAAACATCACCAATAATTTAAAAAATAGTTTATGCAAATGCCATTTTATAAACCTTTAGTTTATATTCCGTTTATTATATTTAGTTTATATTCCACATCTTTCATGTTGTTGTTTCCATACAATTGTATGATTATATGCAAAACCAAACAGCACTCGTAGTAACATTTCCATTACAGTCTGCAGCACTTTTGACCAAAAACCTTTTTTAAAATGTCTGCCAGAATAACAGTGTAATACAAAACTGGTGTTAATGGGTTTATAAAGTTTTTTTTTTTTTGTTTTTTTTTTTTTGGAAATGCTATGAAAAAAATAAAAGTTAAAGTTGTTGTAGGTGGAAAAATGCACTTTGGGAATGGTCCTCTAGGCAGAAACAGCTTGAACCATAAGCTAATATATTCTGAACCTTCAGCACCATCACTCAGATAAATTGTTTGCTGTGTAAACTTGAAAATGTATCTAGCTATAATGTGTGCCTGCAAATAACCATAACATTATTTGTAGGAGAAAAAAAAAAGAAGAAAGCCATAGAAAACTGACTGTAATTTAATCTTTATAAAATACTGTTAGCATGAACTCCGTCGACATTTTGTAGATTGAATTTGTTTCCACATGTGAGAAATAGATAGTAGTAATCTAAGTTTTAATTGAATTTGGAAAATTTCAACAATAAATACATAATTGCTTTAAATACATATTCAATTTTGTTTGAACTTTATAGCTTTCTTTTCACATATCAAAAATTTAAAGCAAACACAAAATATTCAACGAAAAAGTAAATAAAAATATGAATAAAAAAGGATTTAGAATTATGAATTTTGATGTGGTGGTGTTGAAATATAGTTTGTGTTTATAATGTAAATGTTTTATCACAAGGCTAACCATGAATGTGTAAAGTTATCATTAGTATTATGATTATTATAATCAGTGATGATGAAATGGTTTGAATAAACAACCAATGTAAAAGTCCAAGATGTGAAAGACCCTTTTAATTATTAAATATTTCTATTTTCCCATGAATAATATTATAATGGTCATCAAAGACAAAATGCACTGGCATTCTAAATTAAAAAGAATGTATTTGAGCAACTTTTAAACCTGGGATCTCCACATCTCCATTGAATGGCTGCAGCTCTGTAGATTATTAAACCATGTTTAGTGGAGATTCTCTTTTTTTTTTTTTAACTGTGACAAATTCGCAGGAAGAACTGAGTGATTTGTCAGACAAAAAAATATATGTGCATGACAAATGTTATTGTACGTTTCTGCATAGATTTCCCCAAGCTTTATTGGATCCTGTTGAAACACCTGAGGCTCTTTTGTCAAACATTTGTGCCTGTGCAGTTCACCCAATTTCACTTTTAAGCTAAAATTATAGACTGCTTTTAAAAGCAGGAAAGAGCTGAAGGGGAAGCTGACCCTAAACTTAAATGTTTCAATAAATAAAAATAAAAAAAGTAAGAGAAGCAAACTAAAATGCTAATATGGGTATGATTTCTAATTCTTGTGTCACGAGACAGCTGCCATGTGTTTTGGTTTATTTATTTATTGACTTTTTAAAATACACTGACTCACACCAAGGGACAATTTAGAGTTAGCAATTAGCCTAGCATGCATGTTTTTGGTCTGTGGGAGGAAAACAGAGTGCCCTGAGAAAACCCACGCATGCACGGAGAGAACTTAAGTCTTTGAATGGAAAAACCTATTCAAAAAAGAAAAGAAGTCCAATAGTCTTGAGAAAAAAAAAAACATTTAGTTACCACTGTATGATCTAAAATAGAATTTTCAACAACAGTATTCATTAAAAGACAACATACTGTATGAAATATATTTTGTACAGTTTTTTTTTTTTTACTATGAGAATTTTTTTGTTATTTTTTCCTCCATGAATCAATTTGAATTGCTCTCAGAGTTACCAGCTCTGCCCCTGTCTTATTGTGTGAAGGTGAACCAGCATTCACATTATAGTGCTCTTGTCATTGCTGAGTGAAAAAGGGGAATTGGAAATACCCACCGTCTGTCCGTCTGTCCATCGTGCATGCTGTGATCGCAAAAATTTGACAAAATAAGTGATGTACTGACTTTTGTTTTGCTGTGACTGCAAGTGTAAGAAAGTTTCCTATCAAAAACTGGGATGCCACGTCTAAATCCAAGATGGCTGCCACCATATATATATGTAAACCTTATGAGATGAATAACTTGAAATACAAGCAACAGGCCAGCTTCTTTTTTGGTTTGGGGATGTGTCTAGGCATAAGAAAGGGTCCTTTAGAAAATTGGTTTGCCATGTCAAACTCCAATATACTGTATATAACCTGGATACCTTTATCATTTGAGGGAATTGCTTAAAAGTACAATTTACTCAAATTGTTAGGACCACCATGGCCACCCTCTGGCTCTACCATTGCACCTGATGGTGGATAAAATTGCTTCCTCCATTCACCCGGATCCGTCACTCTGCGCTGCCTCGGACAAGAAAAAAACTTCCTCTCTTCTTGTACACAGCATAACTCCCACCCACTTATCTGACTCCAAAAAACATTAAGGTTTACTTGCATTCCATGTTTCATTCCAGACCAGAAAACAACTTTTCTCAAAAATTAACTCGTCTAGTCCTTTAGCGATGGGGGGCATCAGTGTCCCGCTTGATTTTCATTTTTGTTTGTTTGACTTTTGTCTTTTCTTCTGTATTGTTTAAGACATGTAACTACTTATGTGTATTTTGTGTTACAATAGCCAACCTACAGATTAAAACATTCAGCAAAATGTTCGGCTCATTCAGGACATTCCTGCAATGACTGCTGGTTTTGTAACTTCTTTACTTTTCAAAAAATATTTTACCCTATAGAAATAGACTATTGTTTCAACTGCTTCAAAAGCATTTCTCTCTTTGAAATCTGTTTTGATAAACTTATTTTGTCATCTTATGCTACTTTTAGCTTGTAGCATTTAGCTACGTTGAGCTAATGTTTAACTATGTTTTCCTTTATCTAGCCTTTTGCTTTTTTCATTTAGTAATTAGCTTTATTTAGCTTTCAGTCAGTGCATTATTTTACAAATTAAGCTTTAACAACTCAATGTCAGCTTCTTCAACATTTTGCTTTTTGCTGTTTGCATTTGCACAGAAAATGCAATTTCTCTAATTTGAATTCACTTCTATCAGAAGCTCACATTAAATGCATAACAAAGGCTCAAATCCTTGATATAACATTTTAAAAAATGTTAATTACTGTATAGGATTTTAACTCTGCTTTGTTTGTGTGCTTGTGTGTTTCTGCTAGTGTGAACAAAGCACAAGTTGATGAAGCTATCCCATAGTCCATGAGTGACAAGTCAAATAATCATATGCTAAATGTTAAAGAAGTTGTGCCTGAAAACAAACTAAGGTTTTGCTGCATAGTTTGAACCTTAATCAACAACTCCAAACAGTTTCCAAAAGCCTGCAGGGACATTTGCCATCTATATGAGGCTGTGCAGTAATATGTGACATCACCAGGTGCAAACCAGTGAACCAGTGATAGTAGCTGGTATAAGTGAAGTTTAGAATTTCCATTAAAACAGGAACGAGTGAGGCATTTAATCCTCTTTAATGTCTTTATTTTTTTATTTCAAATTTGAGTAACTACATTAAATGTAAATTTTTTGATGTGTAAATTAACAAATTCATACTGATAAACTCAGTGAAATTCCATTATTAAAGTAGCTGAAAATAATGCTGTTTTGGAATGAAACCAGAATGCATCTTTTTTTTTCTTCTTCTTGAATTTGCATTGATAGCATATAAACAATTTAATTACTAGATGAAGCAAGTTTGTTTTCAATTATCTGCTTAAAAGTGGAAGTGGAAAATGTGTAAGATATGTGCGTGAAGAAAGAAGGAATCACCTTCCAAGACACTTTTTTCTTCTAGTTTCACTGCTGTTGAGTAGCTTATCTCAATGACACCAGCTGTTTAGGAACAGAGCCACAAATTTACATAATGCTGTGAACATCAACAAACAATGTGAAAATATTTACCAACCCTCATGACATAACTGCAGCACACAACTCAGTTTGCTTCCCCTTGATAATGTAGATCAGCTGATGTTTCCAGAAGAAAACATTAAAGTAGGGCAGTTCGGTTCAATCCTGTGGGGACTGAAAAAAAGCTCATTAATGGACATTTTTGTGTGCATTCATCTCATTTGCCATAATATGTTGTGACATTTTTATGTTGTTGTTTGAACTTTTGGAAGTTTTACAAAGATCTACTTAAATGGTTTTGAAGAACAAAATTTGCAGCATAAATTTGAATTTATTGTATTTTTTTCTTATCCACCTGGTGTCACAATAATGCATTTGAGCTCAAGTATGTTCACACTTTCACTTATTTTCTAATTTATTTATTTTTTTTTTAAATAAATGGTGGTGAATGTAACTTATTGTTAGAAATCAAAATGGACTGCAGCTGGTAGTTTTTTTTTTTTTTTTTCTCTCTCGCTAGGATAAAAAAAAAAAAAAAAAAAACTACGGATAAAGGGTTTGCTTGACAATACAGATTGGATTGACCATACTCAATGGGACAGCAATAGGAAAGTTTAAGGAAATCAGTGAAAATCAATAAGGGCACATTCTAGCTTTTACATTAGTTGTGATTGTATAAAAGCCATTTATATTATATTTCAGGTTCCATCGCTTTTCCAAGGTACAGAAGTCCCAGTCCATCACCTTCAGTTGTGCACATGAAAAAGTCAAATGTCTCCTGAAAAATTGGTTTCAGGTCAAACAAAACACATTTTGATCTATTTGGCCACAATGAGTTGAGGTGGTTCGGGCATCTGGTAAGGTTGCTCCCTGGGCGCCTCCTTAGGGAGGTGCTTCAGTCACGTCCGACTGGGAGAAGACCATGGGGAAGACCCAGGACATGCTGGAGAAACTCTCGGTTGGCCTGGGAACAGCTTGGAGTCCTCCCAGAAGAGGTGGCTGTAGAAAGAGATGTCTGGGCCTCCCTGTACAAACTGCTGCCCCCATAACCCCACTGTGGAATAAGCAGAAGATAATGGTTGGATGGATGCCCACAATGAAAAATCATATGTTTCAATGAGTCATGGTGAGGCTTCCAAACCCAAAAACAGCTGTACCAAATGTCAAGCACGGCGAGGGTTAGGCTGCAAGGTTGCTTTGTTTCCTGTAGTAATTTGCAAAAGATGGATGGAACAACAAAGGACAATAACTACCCTAAAGCATTTGATTGTTGATCAAGATTGAGTGTTTGGGACAGATGGGTCCTAATGCATGTGTTAAAAACCAGCTTCTTAGATTCCAACAGGAGGTTGGCTCGAAACACAGCAATGAAGGCTACTTATGGGACAGACCTGGTTGGCAGGCTACAGACTGAAGACATTTTCTGGATGGAAGACAACGTTTCTCCCTTAAAGAAACTAGTCCAGATGGAAATATTTAACCTTTTTTTTTTTTTTTTTTGTGTGTTGTACCCGCAAAACATTAAACTTTCCAACTGGACAGCTCTTCCAAACACACATCAGATATGGTTTCTGAATAGTAGACTGACATTAGGCCTATTGAAAAATTGAGGAAGATGCTTAAGAAACAGGCCCATGCCAGCAAACATCTTCAAAATGGCTTATGTAACTTATTAAAAAGCTTAAAGTTAATGTGCTGTTCATGGATGGATATAAATCCCTGACCACATCTGTCACTTTTTTTGAATTTGTTGTCTGTAGCTTTTTGATATTCCTCTGTTGCCCCTTTTTGTGCATCACTTCATGTATAGTTTAGTCATCTCTTTGTGTACTGTGATCTTCTATTAAAATAACCTGCCATTCTCTGTTTTAAGAAAATGCACAAGACAGAGCAATAATGGATTTTTTTGCACATCATTCCTCATCTTCTTTTGAGCTCATTCAGCCAGGCATTCATCATATAGGCTTCAAATTCTCACTGCAGCATAAAAAACACAATTCCTCTTCTTAAAATGGAATAACACAGCAAAACTGACAAGTTATGTTGTTCTCTATCATACGATCTCTGCAAATACAAATGTATGGCTTCAGCTCACACAGAACATATGGGCTCAGTATATGAATTTACATTGGGGGAGGGAGCTTACATTATAATGTTCTTTCATCCCAGCATGCACTTAGACAAGTCACATGTGCATGATTAATGACTTGTTTTATATTTGTTCATAATCACCCATTTGTCTCCTGGCATCACAATAACCAATGAGGCATTTTTTGTAGCATGCTGTCAACGAAGTTCATCCATATCTTTTTAATGTAAACTATATTGTGGGGATGGTGATAAACAGTGCTCAAGGTTATCTGTAGGTTGGATTTGGGAATATAACTTGCATTGTTCATCCTAGTGTATTGAGTTTTCTTTTAGGAGATTGTTTCTTAAAATATTTTTCAGGCAGCATGGTGGGAAATGTGTTTCTCATAGACAGAGGATAGAATTTATCATTTTATCAGCAACACTAATCTATTGAAAGGATTATGTGCACTGCGATCTTTGGGAAAGTCATGTTTATGTGTGTGTGTCAGTGTTGCATTAATCACCAGGTGTATGACAAAATGGCTAAAAGAAAAATAGTCCCATATTACTTAAGGGTACACAAATAAGTTTTTATTTATTTATTTATTTATTTATTTTATTTTATTTATTTTTGCATAACTTAAAGTAATGGAATTGAAGGTAATGACCAAGTAATGCAATACCATTAATGTGTTTTATGGACCATGTGCCATTACTTGATTGCTCAAATACTATTTAAAACATCCAGTTGTGTATTGACTATTATTTATGTGCTTTTTTTCAGCTTAACAATTAGGAAATACAGTACATACAAAAAAAAAGGGTCAACATTTGAAAAAAAAAAAAAAAAGTTAAGCAACTGTTCACTTAATTTTTATAAGTTAACAAGATGTTTTATTTATCATTTGGTCATTTGTCAAAAAATATTAGTCACTTATCAGTTGGTGACTGACATTTTTTTTCCTCCCCTTATTATTAAAAAAAAAAAAAAAACACATCACTCAAAAATAACCTGTTTAACAAAAAACCTAACAAATAACTAGCAATTAGTACCTGACTTATTTATAACTTATTTAATGAGTAACAAATCTTCCACCTCCCATGAACTTATAATTGGCTGATTATTATTAGCTAATGGTAAACCCTCCATTACTTAATTGTTATTAATCATTGGCTAAACTGTATAACAAAATATGAGCAGGAATTTATGATTAGACATTGGTATAATGAGCTCTAATCTATAATTTCCTAATATATTTTTAACAATATATGGTCATTAGTTCACTATGAGGTATCGACTGAACAAGCATTACCTAATCAATATTTAATAGTTAACTAATCACTGGCCTTCAGGTGCTGGCTGTCCTGGAGGACTCGTGAGGCAGCTAACAGGTGGTCAGAAAGACTGCAGTTCTGTGGACGCAGATGCTAAGACACGGGCATGGATGTAATTCTGGGAAGCCATGGAGAAGAACGTTCAGCTGGTCTTGAAGAAGTTCTGTTGAACTGTTCTGTGACCTAGAAGAAGAAAGCGTGCCCAACTCCAGGTAGTGCTTGATTTGGGTGGGGGAAATGCTGACCCAGACTTGGGATATAGTTGAGAGATGGAGGAAGCCCTTTGAAGATCTCCTTAATCTGTCCACAATGTCCAATTTTGAGAAGGCAAAGTCTGAGGAGGGAAGATGGGTCCATCACCAATGCCTATAAGGTAGATGAAAAACTCCCTAGTGACGGGGGGCAGAAATGGGCGAGAATCAGACTAAGATGTTGTGGTTAACATGTCTTTTCAATGCCACATAGGGGACTGGGACAATGGCGGCGAAGTGGAAGGTCAGGATGGTGGTTCACTTTTTTAATTTACTTATTTTATTTTATTTTTTATCAAGATTGGAGAGATTGTTATAACTATTTGGGGATCACACTTCTCAGCTTCCCGAGGAAAGTTTACTTTGAATATAGATCAATTATCAAATCTCAGATTCACAAGGAAGAGACCATTGCCTTACGTAGAGGAGTTTAAGTATCTGAGTGTCTTGTTCATTTGTTCAGGAGTGATAGCAGGATGGAGTGGGAGATGGAGCTCATCTCCACTGAGGGTGCTTCTTCTAAAACTCATGGTAAAGAAACAGTTGAGTCAAAAGGCAAAGCTCTTGATTTACTAGTACGTCTATGTTGCATCCCTCACCTATGGTCATGTGGTATGGATCATGACTGAAAGAATAAGATCCCAGATCTAAGCAGCTGACATGAACTTCCTTTGTAGGGTGGCCGGGCTCACACTTGGAGAGAGAGTGAGGAGCTCTGTCATAGGGGGAATCGCTGAGCGAAGCTACTGCTCCTTTGCATCAAAAGGAGTCAGTCGAGGTGGTTTGAGGATCTGATTAGGTTAGCATCATGGATGCCCTGTTGGGAGGTTTTACAGGCATGTGCCACTTGCCTGAACCCATCACTACTTTGGGTCTGCCCCCAGAAGAGGCAAACCCAAACTTCACTACAGATTCAATATATTCTCTCTGGCCTAGAAATATTGTGGGGTACTCCAAGAGGAGATTGAGAGGGATGTCTGGGTTTCTCTCCTGGACCTGTTGCTTCTGCAAATGGACTACATATAAAAAGTGGTAATATGATAAAAGCAGTAGAAAATGGAATTGGACATCGTCCCTAGGTAATAGTATACCAATGTTTAGCTCATCACTGACTCAACATGACATACTTTGTACTTAACAAAATGTGATCAGGACTTTATCACTGAGTAATAATTAACCAATCTTTGACCAACCATTGGCTAGTAATAATTTAGGTATTACCAATATGTGATAAGTATTTCAGCATTTGGTAATGGTTATCTGAGAATTAACCAATAATTAATTGTCCTTTTAACATGTTTGAAGAGTAGTTCAACTTTATCTAATGATTAACTGAACATTAGTCCAACTACTACCTAAAAAAATGTATTATCAGTGGTTCATCATAGTTAACCAACCTAACGCAAGTCCTCTTTGTGATATGAAATCAGTGGATTGTTATTGAGCAACTCCAGTCTAACAAATATAAGTCAGGTTCTCCAGAAGACCTGACTTAACTTTATTAGATTCTTCTACCTGGAGTATTGAGCATGCAACAGGATAAATTAACCCCAGTTATCATCTAAATATATATGTTTAATCATTAAAATAGAATTTATATGAATTAACAATAAAATCTTATCAGAAGTAGAGGTAGGGCAGCTGACTTGGGACCAGAAGGTCCCAGGTTTGATTGTTCCTACATGTCGTGGTGTCTCTGAGTAAGACACCTAATCCCTAATTGCTCCCCGGGCACTTACATCATTGCTCAGTGCTCCACATGGGTGTATCTCAGGTGTGATGGGTTAAATGCAGATAACTAATTTCACCAGTGTATTGGAACTTACAATGATGACAACACATAGCACTTTATTTTTAGCAAATGGTTAACTAGCTCTTATCGGTTGTCTAATAAAGTACATAGAGTATTTGTTAACAATATATGATCAGTAGGTTATTTTGGGCTAATGCTAACTGTTTATTAAGCCCATATAAATTCCTTTTTAGTTTTCAGAGTAGCCAACCGTTAATTGACCATTACCTAATATTTGGCCTTTCAACAATGTAATCAGTTGTTTATCATTGGGTAAATGTAAATTAGCCAGTCAGTCCATAATTGTTCATTTCATTGTAACAAATTACTTTAATGTCCCTTAATGCAGCTTTATTCCCTTACTCTTTTAGTTGCCAACGTAATCACTAAAAAAGTGGAGGGACAAAACTTGTATTTTGATATTCATTGTTAATTGCCCATGAACTAATTTCGTTCAGAAGTGGTCTTTTACTCAGATCTCCATGAAACCAAATCATTCTGATATCTGGTGGACTGTGATGACTGAAACAAGACAAACCCATATAAATGGTTTCTTGGAGTATATATTTTCAATATTGTCATGTTCACTTTTAAAGTTGTTTGAACTGAATTAACCTGAGGGGGAATAAAATTAGAAGGTTATCTGGCTGATATTAAAGCCCTGGCCTTAGATCAACATATCTGGGAGGCTTTGAGGAGAGGGGAATAGTGTGCGTCCCCTCATACAGAAAGTGACCTAAGGCAAGAGAGTTTGGCTGAGGCAATAAGGCAGAAAATCTAATATGGTGGCATGGGTTGTCCCACTGGGCTACGCTCCTTTCAAACAGCAAGGCTAGGCAACTCAATCTGTGCGAGCCTCCTCTTTAATTTATTTTCCATATTTTCTACACTCCTTTCCTTTCTACCCTTTACTCTTCTTTTCTTCACAATAGGCTGAAACAGTCAAGCACATACCTGCACACAAATGCTGTAATACAAACATTAGGTGATGCGCTGACTCAATCCATGGAGCTAACCTCGTTGCAGACATTACTGGGCAGCTTTGCTGAAGAAGTAACCTTATTTTGCCTGAAGGAAATACAGAGTCAGCTATTTGTGTGGCTACTTCACTTCAGACACCCTTCTCTCTTTAGACCGCTGTCCACCCATGCACTTCCTTTCCATTAGTTTTGCCAATACCGTATATCCTCAAACAAGTACTGAAGCGCAAACCATGACAGCAAAAGAACGCACATTTTGCAAAATACAGCAAGGTTAATTTCAGAGCTGATTAACATTTCATAAACTAAAACAAAAGAGAAAACACATGACAAACTAATTACTATTTTACACAACACTATTACATTCATTTACATGGAAACTGTTAACAGTTATTCTTGCTTGTGGCTGGACAGAATCCAAGTCTGTTTAAAGAAAGCCAGTGCAATTTTGCTGTGTACTACTTTATAACATACCCCTAACTGTGCATGTTGTTGTCATGGATGTGTTGCTTTCACGTAACATTCATTAGAATATTTATACTAAAGATTCAACAGCCGCAAAGAGGAGACCATAGTACTTCAATTTCTAACAGTACCTTGTCTTTTTACAAAATGTTGTTTAAAACATATTAATGACACTGTAAGTCTCTAACATTCTAATATTTGGTATTTTCCTAAAGATCAAGTCTAAATAAAATGTAGTTCCTATGTCATCTTTGTTTTCAGGATGTCGCTTTATGCATGTATGGGTCCCATTACCAGAGGTGTCACTTGACAGTGCAGACCACAGTTAACTAAACAAGTAAACGGGTCTGAAAAGGTCATTCATGGTTGAAAGATCAACAACCTTTCGGCAAATGACCAAGATGATGGATGTTACATGAAAGATAAGATAGATTTGTTGCCAGCCTCTATATTTAGTCCACATCTACCCTGCATTTATGTTTGTTTTTTTTTTTTTGCACTTTAGACACAATCATTGTGAGGCAAAGTTTGATAAAGCTGTCTAAAAAGGTGTATACTTTTATATTAACATATGTTCTCAGAACACAGTATTTGTGAACAGAAACAAGTTGTATTAGTTTTAGTTAAATACAACAACTGTTGTTCTAAATTGACTTTAACTCAAAAGATGAAGTGATAACTTAATTCAGAAGGTTGGTAAATTATGTATTATGGTAATAAGGACTCACAACGAGTCCCCTGTTGTTGGAAAGCACATAATGTGAGGTGCTCTGTTTGCTATCCTTGGGGAACATACTGGGTTCTGGAGGTCACTGGAGTCCATATTATGCAGTCACTGTGCAAGAAGCAGGGTGCACTGGGTAGGTTGCAAGTTCATTACAGTGTCATCCACTTCCAGTTGTCCCTCATTCACATCTAAGGACAATTTTGAGTTACCAGTTATCCTAAACATGCATGTCTTGGGTCTGTGGGAAGAAGCCAGAGTACCCAGAGAAAACCCATGCACAGAGAGAACATGCAAACTCCCCCCAGAAAGGTATGTGGCCAGGATTTGACCCAGTAAAATGTTTGCTAAGTGACATTTCTGCCAACTGCACCACTATGCTGTCTTTAAAACAACTGTGCAGCAGTTAATGTGAATCATATTGTACAGTATAGACAAGAGGTTCTCAGACCTTACATTTAAAGGTCCAAATCTGATTTCTAGCTTAGCTAAAAAGTCCAGAAAAACCAGTGATGAGCAATATTCTGAAGGACACAAGAAGTACAGTTCAGTAGGGCTGTAGACTTGTTACCCAAAGGTCTCAAATGTTCCAGCAGAGGTCTAACCAGTCACAGAAACACAGCAGATATCATCAGGCTGGATCAGGAACAGGTGCGAGAGGTAATTCACTTCAAGTCAATTCAATTTATTTATATAAAACCAAGTAACAACAGAAGTCATCTCAGGGCACTGAACAGAAACAGTCATGTACAGTATAGCATATAAAAACCAAGTTAACGTTATTTATCTGAGGAGAAGACTGTTTGAATTTAACTCCATCGCAGAACTCTCATCTTGAGCAAGCACAAAGATGACTGTGGAAAGGAAAAGTTCCCTCATGAGGAAGAAACCTTTAGCAGAACCAGGCTCAAGAAAAGTGGTCATCTGCTTTGACTGGCTAGGTTTGAGAGGAACAGATACACGATGGCAGGTCAGTAATCACATGTTAAGATAGCAATAGTATCAAATGAGTAAGCCTGAGGGTTACCAGATCCAAGCAAATGATTACCAGAACATATTGTGTCAATATAAGTTTCCGGATCCTGTTCCAGCCGGATCCAGCTCAAAATAAACCCTGCTTTAATTGAATCAAATTTTGTTGGAAGAAATAAAAATGTGAATTGAGGTCCACCTTTAAATGTAAATATATACCGGTAGACAATTTGAGCCCAAACTCCAAACACACAGGAGAATTTTTTTTTTTTTTTTTTCATTTTACCAGAATCTATTATTTTTATTTTGGAATCTGTTTATAATTTGATGGTCATCTGTCATTAGTCTGTTGTTGTTGTTGTTGTTTTGTTTTGTTTTTTTGTTCAGTGTCACCATCTCTCTTCTTTGAATGAAATAACTTCCAGGTTATTATTGTGCAGTCATTAAACCGACTTTCCATCCACGCAGATAGAGAATTTGTAAAAACTTACTTTTATTTTTCTTCATACCACTCCCACTCTCTGCACCAGCTTTTCATTATGCACAACTGACTGCACAATGAACTCCAAGTTCCTCTTGGGGGCACAACTCTACCACCTCCACCGGCCCCCTCTGTTATTCAGCTGCGTTGCACAATGACATGGACACACCTATCACACTGAGTAAAGGCAACTGGACACTCATATTTCTGGTAGAGTACTTATTAATTAAGGACTCATAAAAATAATCTAGCAATCGCTACATATGTATTATACATGAGTGGCAGACGATTAAAGATTCACAATTTTGTCTGATTTCCTTTCCTTTTTCCCCTCGTCTGACAAATTGAGATAATTTTCCACATTCTGACTGGATTTCAAAAGTCAATGCTGCTTGTAAAGCACCTATTAATTCTAAAAGTAAAACAGCTACAACAATATTCATGCTCTTCATGTGATGATCTTATTTAACGCTGTATAACAACCAGTGATGTGCAATCTTTCAAGACCATTAATATTCA
>JARVLU010000528.1:10904499-10916723 GCA_031762415.1 Simpsonichthys santanae | reverse complement strand
CATTACTCCAAACAGCAGCACGAACATGAGTTTGTATGAGCAGATGAACACAGCAACATGAAACAGATCAGCAACATAACATTGTTACTGATCAGCAATCAGCATCTATTGTCTGATCAGCATCTATTGTTACATTGATCAGCAACATTGTGACACCACATTGTTCCCACTAAAAGCATCAGAGTCTAAAACTGAACTTTTTTCCTAGATATTTTACTATAAAATGCCAAAACATCCTAAACATTTAAATGCAATGGTTCAGATCTGGCTCTTACTGGCAACAGCCGCGTTTTTAAGCTGGTCTTTAATGATTTTTATTACAGCAGAGACAGGGGAGGGATAGGAGCAGCTCCATAAATCAACTTATTGCGCAACTTTTCACGGCTCCCTCCCTTGTTTCACTGACGGAGAAGATGTGAGGCGTCACAAAACATCCACTTCAGCAGGAGACGAGAGGGGGATGAAAGCGGGACAAGCTGCCCACTGTGACGCCCTGACCCCCCATTATCGTTGCACACGCACGCGCGTGGAAGAGCCTGCGCGCTGCGCCTCCCAGAGGAGCCGCCTGTTTGCGCTGCCCTCACGTGCGCAGCCGCTTTGCGCCTCATTTGGCTCCTTGGCCACAGAAGAGTTTGGACCTGCAGCCACAACATAAAACAGGTAAAACATTTATTGTTCTGATTTTTTACAACTAAACCACGTGAGTTCAGCTTGATGGCGTGTTTGCTTTTAAAGTTTATAATAATCATTATGTGGAGACTTATCTTTCATGAAAAGAAAATAATAATTTGTACCTGGCAACTAATTTGTTTAGACAACAGGACATTTTAAAATTATTTAGGCTATATGATTTTAAAAAGGCCACTAAAATTAGGGCATGGCAGTAACTATGACAGCTTTGTAGCATGAAATGTGCAATTTTAAGAAGAGCAGAAAACAGCTCTGTAATGAATTCATCTAAAAACAAACAAACAAACAAACAAACAAAGCAACAAGTACAGCTGGTACATTAAACCAGAGGTTGAGGTCAGCACCCAGGTCAGGGAACACCAAATCACCATCACTAGTTTATCTCATGAGCTAATGGAATATAATCATAGTTATTATTACAGAAAATAAATGCTAATCTAAATACAAATACCATCACAGTTGTTGTTGTTGATGGTGCTAATTTGTTTGTGGAATTAAACTGGTAATATTTGGCCTGACATCTGTCCGTATTGTTTTCGGTGCTCTGCATGGCATTGAAGCACATGGTTGAACATTAATTTATTTATTAAGCTGGTGTTTGCTTGTATTTGGTTTATTTTTAAACATGCACAAATGTTGATGCTGCTTTGGTTTTTGCTGCAAAACTAATGAACTTTCATAAACATATCCAGACCACCTTTGGTGACAGTTTGCAAAGATGAGACAAACTTTTTTTAAATTTTCATATTTTAAACATGATGCAAAAACAAAAGACTGTTGTGGCATCAAAAATGCTAAGACACAGAGACACATAGCTGAACATGACAGGGTGCGAAGCACAAAGGGGGACTGCTGGAGGAGGGCCAAACCAGTATATAAATGTACTGGGTCTGATGAGAGTGGAGACACCTGGGCAAAACCAGAGAACAGGTGCAGGATGCAGAGGCTGACTGTGAAAAAGGACGCACTGTAAGAGGCTAATGACACAACTAAAATGAACTTAAAAACAAAATAAGAAGCAATATTTCAAGAATGTTTAAAAGACTAAATTAATAACAACAGCCAAACTTACCTAAAAAAAAAAAAAAAATCAACTAAATCCTGACACTTTATCTGCACATCTTAACCTCAAAGGTGCTTGAAGCTGGGTTGGGCTTTCTGGTTGGTTCTGAAAAGACGAAAACGTCAAGCAAGTCTGTACCTTGCATGTTAGGGTTCAGTTTCCTGTTGGAAACTTTGTCGTTCTCCACCAAAACGAGCTGTTGTGTTTGTGTTAGACACTTGTTTCAGCAGCGCCCCACTCACAAGGAGCCACTCTTCTGGATATTTCCACCGGCTTCTTCACTGTGTGCAGGGGCGGACTCGGGAGAGCACATCTGTGGGGGCTCATTGTGCATTCTTCTTTCCCTGGCTGAGGTCATCTTGGAGAATGTGAACTTCGGCATTTTTATTTTGTTTTAGCTGAAGCAATCTTTAAGTTCTACATATATTAATTCATTGCATTGTTATACATAACCAAATATCTGTTCATGCATCCACTGAGCTGGTCTGTATGCAGCTTTAGCTGAGAGATAGGGTGCACCCTGGACAGGTCACCAGTCCATCTCAACACAAAAACTGAACAAATAAGAGAAACTTTTTTTTTTTTTTGAAGATTCTGAATGGAGATGCTTTCTCAAGGTTCAGGAACCATCACGGTGGTGTTTGCAGTGCAGAAAATTATGGGCACTAGACATTTTGTTTCCTTGCTATTTTCTACCCAAGTGGTTCTTGTCAGTTTATAACCATTCTTTATCCCTGACTTGACCACTGCTCTAATGGTCAGGTCAGGGTCAGGGTTATCAATCTGTGGTACTATTACCATTGGTGGCATTCAGGATCCCTCTAGTTGTACTCAGGAGAAATCTTAATATCAACAATGTTCACGTTAAATACATTTCTGAACCAATTGTGATGTAAGGGTTGTAGCTCTTGTATAACTGATCTACAGCTTTCGCTAGAGTGGTTCGAGTGTGACGTGGCCGGGATGAGGATCAGTTCCTCCAAATCTGAGGCCATGGTCTTGAGCTGTGAAAGGGTAGAGTGCCCTCTCCAGGTTGGGAGGAGGTCTTGCCTCAAGTGGAGGAGTTTAAGTATCTTGTCTTGTTCACAAATGAGAGAAAAATGGGGCAAGAGATTGATTGGCAGATAGGTGCAGCGTCTGCAGTGAAGCGGGCGCTGTATTGGTCTGTCATGGTGAAGAGAGAGCTGAGTCAAAAGGCGAAACTCTCAACTTACCGGTCGATCTACGTTCCTACCCTCATCTATGATCATGAGCTTTGGGTTGTGATCAAAAGAACGAGATCATTGATACAAGAGTCAAAATGAGTTTTCTCCGCAGGGTGTCTGGACTCTTCCTTAGAGATAGGGTGAGAAGCTCGGTCATCTGGGAGGGACTCAGAGTAGAGCCGCTGCTTCGCCACATCGAGAGGAGCCAGTTGAGGTGTCTCGGGCATCTGGTTAGGATGCTTCTTAGATGCCTCCTGGGCGCCTCCATGGTGAGGTGTTCAGGACATGTCCCACCAGGAGGAGACCCATAGGAAGACCCAGGACACGCTGGAGGGACTATGTTTCTTGGCTGACCTGGGAACGCTTTGGGATTCTGCCAGAGGCGTTGGTCCAAGTGGCTGGGGAGAGGGAAGTTTGGGCCTCCCTACTTAGGCTGCTACCTCCAAGACCCGACTCCGAATAAGCAGGAAGTAAATGGATGGATGGTTGGATGGTTGGATGGATGGATGGATGGATGGGTTGCATCTCATGGTGCTGACTGTTGGAGACTGGTTGGTGAAAATGCAAGAGAAAAAAGGCAGATTTCAGTGGCAGTCTCACGGAATTAAACTGAAACGTGCAACCAAGTGATAGAGTTTTACGAGCCTTGCATACCAAAATAAGCTGGAATTTTTAAAAACTGTCTGCACATGACATGGCCTGATGGCTGAGTGGTTAGTTGGTCCCATACACTCAAAGTTGATTGGGACTGCAACTAAAATCTAATGTACTTTCTTATAATTTTTCAAAATATTGCGTTGCCAACTAAACTCTTATTGTACGAGCCCAGTGAGATACTGCCCTAAGGATTAAGGGGAGCCATAGCTAAAAAAAAAAATGTAGGTATGAAAAGCTAATCAGCTGTTCAAAGTGCAGTTTGAACGTATAAAATGTAAACAAGGAACAGCTGTTTTAAAAAGATTCTCATATTTAAATTGTTGCAGCATCAGTTTGGCATAGTCAAACCTTTATAGTTTTATTTACACCCGTAGACTTCACCTGGTAAAAGTGGAATGCATGTTTGTCATAACGCAAAAAACCGTGCGTTGCTGTATAAACTGAGGTTTCATCAGCTCGTAGTTCACCTCTGCAGACGATCATGTTTGTGAGACTTGTCATAGTTGTGGTCGACCATGTTATTGCAGAAAGAGGTGGAGTAGTTTAGAGCTGCGAGCACCAGAGCTGTGAGCGTCTCCCAGCCCAACAACCCCTCTCTGTGTGCTGGCTTAGACTTTACGGCTCCACTATGACCCCCACCCATTACCCCTGCACCCACCCAACAAATACACACAAATGAATGCGTACACAGGGGTTTGCAGTGGCTCATTTTACCCCTCTAATAAAAAGGGGTGTTATTCTCCACCAGGACATGCACAACCAGTTTTAATTTGTGCAAATTAAGGGTGATCAGGGCACAACTGGTTAAATGAGGTTTTTTTCATTTGGCTTTTTTATGCTTGTTTGTATTCTGTGGCTTTTTATTTACCTTATTAATTGCTGTTTCTGTTGTTTTAAGGTGTTTTCAGTGAGGTTCACCAGAACATGTTCTTGAGTTCGTCTTAGTTTAGCACAAATATAAATAGCGCTAAAGCATGCCCTTGATGTTGATGTGGTTTGAAGGTCATGCTCACTGTTAAAACATGCAATCAAAAGTATAGCTTGCACAGCAAATATGCAGGCTAAATACAACCCCAAGATGGAAAAAAGTTGTGCAATATGTCAACAAAAACAGATTGCAATGATTTACAAATGCACTAAACCCTTATTTTATTTAAAATATAACATGGTAAATATACCAAATGTTCTAATTTACAACCAGTTTTAGAAAAAAGACAAAAGAACAGCTAATTTAGAATTGTATGGCAGCAACACGCCTCAAGACTGGTGAAACGGGGGCAACAAAAGTCTGTAAATAAATGTGAAAACAGTTGGAGGAGCATTTTGTAACAAATTATGTTAATTGGCAATGGGTCAGTAAGAGGGCTGGGTTTAAAAATAACATTTTAGCAAAGCTGAATAGTATGACAGAAATAAAGGTGGGCAGAGGTTCACCAGTTTGGGGCGTGGCACCTGAATATAGTGGAAAATTGTCATAAAATGTTCCTCAATGAAAAGATGGGAAGGATTTGAATATGCTGTCATCTACAGATCATAATATCATGAACATAATTCAAGAATCTGAAGAAATCTCCATAGATGTGTAGAGTGTTCAGAAATTTTACTCAAGTAAAAGTATTGTTATTTTAACTGAATAGTATTCAAATAAAAGTAGAACGTAGGCACCCAAAAATGTACTTGAGTAAAAGTAAAGTGCTGTGATTATAAACTGATGAAGTAGTGAGTAACTGCTGCTCTGACCATCTTGTGTCATTAAATAACAGTGCAAATGTATTTAAAAGGAAACAATATAACTTTTATTGATATTGAAAATACATTGCTATAAGTAAAACACTCATATAGGCAATATTAGCCAATGGGATTCAGTAATAAAGCACTTATCATTTTGCAAAACTTTGTTTCTAACCAATTTATCAGCGGCTTCGGATGTTGTCAGCTCATTGACTCAATGACTAGTAGTTGTTATCATCACATAGGTAGCCTTCAGCCTGTCCCACTACCTCCTAGTTTTAAAGGTGTTGCTGCTAATATGCAGCTTTGCACACATGTAAAACTGGAAGTTGTTTTTTTTTTTTTTTGGTTAGCTTTATTTAACCCTTTTCCTAAACCTAACCTTACACCTGATCCAGAGCACTGACCCTAAACTTAACCTCCTGACCCTTGGCTCTTAACCTAACCACGTGACTCTATTATCGCATACCTTTTTTAGGAGGTGCATGAAGGGCAGTCTGAACACAACCTATACCATTGAGATGATAACAACTAATAACTTTTAATGGATAATAACATTAGAAGAGGGTGAATAAATCTTAAAAACTACTTTCTAACAGTGTTATAACCTTATAAACAGCACTAACTGTTAGCTGTGAACTGAAACACATACACATCAAGCAAAGGCCTGTGTGTTTGTGAATCTACTTCAGTGGAATTACAGACAACATAATAAACTCAACGTGAGTGGCAAGAGAAGAACATATACCATAACTTGGGTGAAATGACTGTAAAGAGTAGTTGGCTCCCAAGAGTGATGCAGCAAAGCTGTGATCTTTTGCTGTGGAGTCCTGCATGACTAGAGTCGCATGCAAGCTGCAGACATTAAAAGGCGTGTTGACTTAGAGTGACTGCTTGATTTGAGGAAAAGACTAAGTAAAATACCTCCAGTGGATGGATATGAAAGGTCTATCAAACTCTCCTGTTTGTTTTCTGGACTTAATGGATCCAAAGAAGTCGTCTTCATCAGAGTGGCTGATGTTTGGGTAGTGTCCATCATCACCATCCGTGTCCAAGAGCCTTGATGTAGTCGATGTCTGCAAAAACATTTACAGTATACAGTATATATATTTTTTAATAATTACATACACACTTATCATGTCTGCACTTAGTTCATGTGCATGCATGTACTTTCTTGTGAGCACAAACACACACACACACATGTTAATGTCGTTTTTATATTTACCAGCTTCTTCCTTTTTTTGGGTAGCGAGAGTCACTGGTGCCCATGTCCGGCAATCACTCTGAGAGAGGCGGGGGACACCCTGGACAGGTCTCCAGTCCATCACAGGGACACATAGAGACAAACAAGACAAACAACCATTCTCTCTCACTCACACCTAGGGTCAATTTAAAGTTACCAACCAGTCTAACATGCATGTTTTTGGTTTGTAGGAGGAAACCAGAGTACCTGGAGAAAACCCTCGTATGCACAGACAGAACATGCAAATCCACCCAGAAAGACCCCCAGACAGGGATTTGAACCAGGGCAACCTGCTTGCTAAGAGGCAGCAGCTCTACCAGCTCTGCCACCATGCTGCCCTTCTTTCTTGTATTTATTTGATATCTACATTTGATTTTAAAAGTCTACTAAAGTTGAACCTTTAGACCATATTCACCCCAACTTTATCTTTTATTTTACAGAACCTGTCGGTTATTGTTTAGCTGCCTTTTTAACTCAGAAATGCTCCCTGGTGACTAGTTACAGTGAAATTTAACACACCTTTGTTAAATGTATTTTGGAGGGGACATTAAAAAAAAAAAACATTAGTATACTCTTGTTTAACATTATACAGTATTTACAAAACTGGCTACCCCCATACTGTACCATTTTTCATGTCGTTTTCTTCTCTTTCTTTTAAAGAGCTTGTTTTCTCAAACTGGCTGAGCAACAAAAGTTAAAACGAGACACTTAAGGCTGTATAGCAACTTACAGTCATAAAGAATAGGATGTCTTTAAATTGAACACTAGAGGGTGTAGTACATTACATATTCAGACATATACAGTAGATGTAAAGCAAATGGAAACAAGTCTACTGAGAAGTCTTTGTAGCTTCTATGGTGGTGCAATGCTGACGTGCATTAAATACTCCAGTGGACTGGTTTGAATACCTAACGTCACCCAGAGAAAATATAGATCCTGTGCATTTAGGGAACTTGGAGTTGTATACCTTGAAACATGTACAATACTCCACCCTTTTCTTCAATACTGTACCTCCCTCACATGCAAATGCAATGATGTTCCTAACAAATGTCAGTGCCTGTGGTCTGGACAAGTTCTGCTTTTCCAGAGCAGCTTGTCCAACAGCTGCTGTAACCTGTTAAAGCAGGGTGTTCCAGTACAGAAATGCTGAGTACTGTGTACTGGATTTACCCCTGCATCATTTTTCATCAGCCTGAGAGCAGCCAGCTGCTGAAAAGCCCCCCCAAAATACCCAAAGATACTCTTGACTTTTACAAAAGTTTAGTACTTTCCCATGATTTTTTTTAAAAATTGATAAGCATCCAGAGGACCTGACTTAACCTTGATTCATCCATTTACCATAGTTCATGCAGGTCCTCCAGGGTAAACTTATGTATTGTCATATAGAAGATATATTGCATTATCTGTCCTCCCTCATGTCTTGATTTCATTTCCATGAACACTACAAATAAATCCAGGTGCAACCATGGCAGGTCTCTCTTGAAAATGACTCCTCATGACTCAGTGAGATTAACCTGTTGAATGAATAAAGGTTGAATGAGTGGCAGTCTAACCTGCACAAGGAACAAGACTGACCGTGCCAAAAGTTTAGACATGCCTCTCTTTCTTTGGTCCTACATTAAGCTTTTGTCACATCTGACAAACAGCCTCATCCCAGGACCATCATTATACTGTTTGTGGAAAAATAGATGGTGAACCCACAGACACACCTGGCCTTGTGTACCCTCCACACAGATGGAAGTTTAGGAATGCAGCCAATGATGCCAAAAACCTGAAATTAAACAAAAGTTTCTATCTTAATTGTACAAATATTCAATTCTTCTAGTTATCAGCCATTATTTTTAATGTATTGCACCAAAAACATCAAAGTTTACTTGTATTCCCTGCTCAATCCCAGTCCAGAAAAAACCCCCCCAAAAAACATGAATCTCAAAAACTAGAAATACTATTAAAATCCTTCAAGGATGAGGGACATCGGAGTCGTGCTTGTTTAGTTTTAAATCATTTTTGCTTTTCATGAGATTCATAGCAGTAATGCTTATCCCTGGAAGTGCAAAAGAAGACTACAAACAATTGTGATGTCATTAAAGTCTAAACAATTTTACTCAACTGTAAGAGATTATGCCTAAATCAAATGAGTTTCTTAGTTATGGAAAAATTATGTAATAATTTTTGCTAGGCCTTTAAGTTATTTTTTTGTTTCAGCATTTTCAATATTTACCATTTGGAATGTTAACTAAAATCATGATTTAACTTTTATTTGTCTGTGAGATGCTTAAAAGTTTAGTTCATTTTAGATTGTTTTAGAAACCTATGGGTTAACTTAAGCCAACAAATGTTAACGTATACAAATCAAAATGTCTGACTTCTCATAGGTTTCTTCCATAGACATCACCATTGTTTTCATTCAACCTTTATTTAGGCAGGTTAATCTCATTGAGCCTCTGTTGACCTGCTTTCAATCATTTTGGCTTTTTCTATAGGTAAACAAAAGTGTTTTGGTATCCAGTCACAAATTTAGATTAGAAAATATTAATTTAGTGGGACATTTTTCATTCAACCTTTATTTAGGCAGGCTAATCCCATTGAGCCTCGAGGACTCATTTACAAGAGAGACCTGGTTACAAACAAAGAACATTAAGCTTCAAAATGACAGAAAATGTCTAGATTTTGTTTATTATTTAGGAAAAATTGAAGACTGATCTCAATGATTTTGCAATGGATACTTTGTGTCCCATTTAAGAAGAAAAATAAAGATCCAGTTATCGTGCCAGTTTTTCATCTTTATCACTTTAATTTAACTACAGAAATGAAGTACAGTATCTCATTTCATAAATGCAACACTGAATTACCCGTCGGAATCTGTTCACTCCAGGCATCCTTTATAAGATCAATTTTTCTTTGTGCCAAAATACATCTTATTGAAAAAAGTATTTTTAATAAGTTAAAAGGCTCCAGAGAATTATTTTTTCCCCTGTGAAGACTGAATTATTTTAAAGACTCAGATGCTTTTTTTGTTTTCTTTTTATTTCTATCTTTTGTCCAAATCTAAAAGGTGTTCATCCAAAAGTGTCAGTAATGTCATTAAAATTGTTGGATTACAGTCGTCTTTTGAAGTGTAAGAAATAATTCAAAACAAGATATTAGATAATGATATATAAGCTGATAACTTGATAAATTGTATAGTTGTACAGTTTAGATGGACAGCTCTGTTTACTGTAAATTTACGTGTAAATTCAACTTTTGACTTCATTGGCTGCATTCTCAACATCTGTGTGGAGGGTACACAAGGCCAGGTGTGTCCGTGGGTTTGTCATCTATTTTTACTCAAACAGTATAATGATGGTCCTGGTATGCGGACATTTAGTGATGTGACAAGTGTAATGTAATGTGAGGCACTTCAAAAATAAATAATTTTAAATCAAGCTTGTTTTGCTGCAGTTGAGGTTTACATAATCCATTGTCCCAGAGATAGCTGTGGGACCCCTCCCTGTTAAATCTGTAAAACACTCTGTGTGACTGAATCTGTAAACAGGCCAGCGCAAACAAAAGGCATGTGTGCAACATATGCACATGTGAAAGATTTACTTTGAAGGGACAGCTTCATGTAGCTGCAGCTTCAGTGTGGACTTTTAGAATGCAATCCCTTGATTATGCTAAATCTAAAGCAAACATTTACAATTATGTCTTTCACTAAAGTCATTCTGCTTTAACAACATCAGTCAGCAGTGCTGCAGTCTGTGGATTCACTGATTTATTTGCAAAGATTAGCTGCTTCGATTGACCGGTCACTCAGTCCTACTGAGATTTATCATCATCAATTAAAAAAAAAAAGGATTAAAAGCAGAACGGATTACACTTAGTTAGTTTCAAGAGGTTTGGATGTCCCTTAAAGGGGAATTAGTTTGTAAAATGGTAGTAAAACAACTAAGACGATAAAACAAACAAAACTACAATGGAGCTTTAGGGCTACACTAAAGGAAAAAAAAAAAAAAAAAAACATTGCCACGCTAAGAAAAAAAATGAAAAGCTATAAAATTACGAGAATAAAGTCATAGTGTTACAAGAATAAAATCATAGTGTTACGAGAATAAATTCATAGTGTTACGAGAATAACGTCGTAGTGTTACGAGAATAAAGTTGTAATTTTTAAATTGAACACTAGAGGGTGTAGTAGAATAAACAACAAGAACAACAAGAATAAAGTCATAGTATTACAAGAATAAAGTTGTAGTATTACGAGAGTAAAGTCGTACAAGACTTTTTTTTACAGCTCTAGGGTTTTTTTTTTTTTTTTCCCAACGAGTCGGATCCACGACGCGACATGTCAGTCAATCCAGTAGATGTGTCAGCAAATGACCAATGACTAATGACAAAAGCTAAATGCTTGCCATACCCCGATCTGTTACGAAAGCACGATCCATAGTGTACCTGCAGAGAGCTGTGCTGCCCTTCAGAGGGTAGCACCTTACTGTAAGCAGGTTCAAGTCCTGATACTGATATAATAATCTGATGCTGGTGTGCTGACAGATGAACTATCTCCTTATTTGTAAAACCAGTACCAAAGTATCCCTTAACGAGATGCTCAACATTCTTCATTTTACCACAGTTAAATGCTGTGAACCTGCTTTATTGCGTCGGAGTTCACATAATATTACAACTCATTTAGTTTCGAATTGGTCATTTGCTGACACGCATACTGGATTGATTGACAGGTCGGGTCGTGGATCCGACTAGTTTTGTATTACTTTATTCTCATTATATAAAAACTTTAGTTGACTTTATTCTCGTAATACTACAACTTTATTCACATAATTTTATGTCTTTTATTTATTTTTTCTTAGCGTGGCTCTAAATCTCCATCGTACAAAACAACAGCTTTATACAACAAAAAAATATAGTATGTTAAGACCAAAAGAACATAATCAACTGAACGTAACTTAAGCACCCGAGTTAAAACAGTAAGACATGTTTTAAATTAAAGCATAACATTTGAATTTGAACTTGAACTTGAACTTGACATGGCATCAAGGAGCATTTACAGAACAGGTTCAAGCTGTGGCTCAATGGGAACATAAATTACCACCCTGAGTAAGAAAGAATAAATATTGATCTGGGATGGACAGTACTGACTGGGTTTTCTGAAAAACTTATCTACCACGGGACATAATCTGTAAACAAAAGTGCCACCAAAATCCTTTCAGAAACAGTAGGCTCCCATGCTACTCCATGACTACATTTAACAATATCTTTGTTTTGTTTGATAAAAGACCAAGAGCAAACCATAAACTGCTTAAGTATGAGTAACGACAACTGAAGTTTGGCTAGACAATTAGACAAAAGTGTAAATAACAGATTGTAGTAATGTTTAACCTGACAAACAATTATACATAATAAGCAGCTGAAAAGAAAAAAATAAAAACAGAATACTGAGTGAGTACTAAAAATTATATGTTTTGGCTGCACATTTAAAGTGAAAATGATTGTATTGATTTTAATTCTAAGCACAAAATAATTGACGTGTATGATCGCTAGGCAATAGTTGAAGATTATATTTATGACCTAAATTACAGATGTTTCATAGTGCCAATGCTTTGAAAGTTATAAGAGTCAGCTACAGATGTTCCAGATATAT
>JARVLU010000528.1:10879305-10892148 GCA_031762415.1 Simpsonichthys santanae | reverse complement strand
ACCCTGTGTACATAATTTCGTTTCATCACATGTACCACATGTGGTGCAAATGACAATAAAGACTCTCTGACTCTGACAAAAAGCATATTCCTAAAAATAAAGATGGGTGTTGCTCCATAGATGAGAAATCATTTAAGAACTGTCTTTTCTTGTAGTCATGGTTGCCTGTGTTTTTTTGTTTGTTTGTTTTTTTTAACTGGAGAAATTCCATACAGCAAACTTTGTTTTAACCGGAGAACAGTTCAGGGGTTTCCCCTGATTTCTGTCATGATATTCTAACAGCTGACAGCTTACAACTTCGAACTCTTGGAAAAGGGGTTAGTTACATTGCACACAGCTTGAGAAATCCCTGCTTGATCTGTCTTTGTAAAGTCACTAAAACAGCTCAAACCACAGAAACAAAATGATGGAAAAGGTTAATGGCTATGAAACCATAATTTTGGAAAATTGTGGTATACCTTCAAACCAAAAATGGGCCTAGAACACTGTTCCACTTTCTAGACAGGAATTACTTGTCTTTACATTAATGTGTGATTTATTATACATTAATCTATTCATCTACATATTTGTCCAAAGAAAATCCTTTTCAAAATCCAATATTTTGTCTAAAAAATAATTTTCTTTCCATTCATCTTTTGGTGTTTGCATCCATCAGCTGCTCATCTACTGTATCAGCAACAGTGACCACTGGTCTATCCAACCATTCATCCCTCAACCAGTTAAGGTGTTTATCTATTTAATTAATTTTATACCTCTTAATTAATTTGTTGATCCAGTATTTAACAAACAGATTTATGCTTATAAATCCATCTGAGCAGTAGTCTTTTCTAAACTTCACCTATTGTCTATCTGTCCAGATATTAAGGTATTTGTGGAAAAAAGTAGTGGTTGGATCTACCCATCTGTCTTTGTATTTATCATCCACATGGCCATTATTCACTTGTCACCATTCACTTCTCCATCAATTCATGTATAAATAATTTGTTTTATTTAAAAAATGTGTTTAAAATATATAAATACACTGATCCATTCATACTACATTAAATAATCCACCATCTCAGGGTGGTTTATGTAAGATAAAGACAGAATGTGGTCTGAAGTCAACCTGCTGCTGTTGCACCTCTGAGCCATCAAGCAAGATAGTAACAGAGACATAATGTCAATACAGTATATGAAAGACCAGGTCATACTCTCAGCTCGACGGTGTGATGCAGTAATGTTGGTATGTGTGACTAGCTGGTCATAAGATTTAGACACATTTTCTGTGCAGCGCTCCAAGTCAACCCCACTGAGTTACAATACAAAATGTATTTGGTGCCACAATGCCAGCTGTTTTTATGAAAGCTGTCATCACTGCTTGATGTGGTTTGCTCAATTGTTGAATTATGAATGGCCAAAGACAGCCTGAAGTTGGGCTCGTCTTTGTGGACATATCAGAGAAGTGTTTTGTGAAAGAGGCATGTCACACATTTTAGCAACTTTAATTGCTTGTCCTTAAAGGCTACCAACGTGCAAATTGTGATTGAGCTGAAACATAATAAACTAAATTTTAAAAAGTGTTTTGTTGTTGTTTTCTGTGTGGGAACTTCAGAAATACACATTTACTTGATTACTATGTGGTTTGTCATCATTTTCACTAGTGACTAGCAGCAGTTTCTACAGAAACTACAAAAAAAAAAAAAAAAAAAAAATCTTGTTTACATATAAAATGAAAACCTAAAACTCCCCACTGCCTCTTCCATCTGACCATATGGGTACCTGCCATGGCAACAGTAAAAACACAGATTCTGCAAACTTTTACTCATCAGACAGAGAAGAACAAGAACACCCAAGGCTCTATGAAAGCCTTGACGTATCAAAAGAACACAACCTACATGCTTGCTGTTAGCAAATGGAAACATGACAGCCTGAGAAATGGACAAAAAACATGTGTACAGGTTTCTCTCTGCTGCATGATGGAATTTATGTTTCACATTTAAGCTCTGCACATTTTTCTCCATAGTGAAGGCACATTAGTCATATCCAAGCAGACTGGGAGTGAAAGTCTTGAGGTGGATGAGGTGTAATGCCAATATCAGTGGCTGTTTGTACTTAAAAGTTGTTTTGGTATGTTATTTCACAGAGGAGGCCCCGCACTGCATATTGCATAACTCCTGAGTGATGTCATGGTCAGCTTATGGGTAAAAAAAAATACAATACCTCTGTAAGAGAGCAAATGCACAGAGTTTCCATGACAACTTTATACAAATATATATTCACTATTTTTTGTTAGAATTGACTAAATCAATAACGTTGTGATGCAAAAAAAAATTATCGTTAGTACCTGGATCATTTCCAACTTCACTACAGAACAAATAGGGTATTCTGGCCATTTTGCCTGTTTTTGAAACTTTTGAGAAATAAATATCTTACCTGTTGTGGACAGCTTTTTGAATGGCCTCAGTTATGAGAAATAGAGTTTATGTCTGACAGAACTGATGATCAAATGCCTAGTCCACATGCAGCCAGGACAGGAGTTGAATTTTAGAACAAGAACCTCTACAAAACTTTGAAGACTGAAGTTGTTTTAAGAAAGCTGAAACCAGTTTGGCAGTGTCTGTTTAGACTAGCCATAATTAGCTTATCAGTACTAGTACTACAATTACTTTATTTATAAAGCACTTGAAAAAAAAAAACACACAACTACAACACAGTGCTAAAAATGTAAAATAAAGGAAACATAAAAAAAAAAAAAAAAAAAAAAAAAAAGAATAAAAGCAGTTCAAATAAAAACAGTAGTAAAAATAAACCAATGCAAGTCAGGCTGTGCCAAAAGCCTGGGAATAAAAATGTATTTTTCAAATAAAAGTGAACCGCGATGTGGCTTGTCTGATGGGAATGATGGGAAAAGGGATACTGTTCCATAATTTTGGAGCAAGAGGCAAACTTATGTCCCCTCTAAGTCTCCATTTGGACCTTGGCACCTCCAGGAGCAGCTGATCAGCTGATCTAAGTCACAGAGTATGGGTGAAACAGCTCAGCGAAGTAAGATGGAGCAAGACTATTTAAACTTTTAAAAACAAATAAAATAATCTTAAAATGAAAATGTGGAGTGAAGCCAGAGTGGGGGTGATGTGCTCCCTCTTATGAACTCCAGTTAGAAACTGAGCAGCAGCGTTCTGGACCAGCTGGAGACATCAGAGGGAGGACTGGCTGACTCTGAAGGTAAAGAGTAAACCAGCCGAGATGTGATGAAGAAAAGGATTACTTTTTCAAACTGCTGTTGTGTCGGGATCTGCATTGTCTTTTCCAGCTGCCTAAGGTGATAAAAACTGGCCTTGACAACCGCTTCAATCTGGGAATATAATTTAAAATCGAGGTCCATTTAATTAATTATTTTCTTAACATGCAGTGCCAGGGGACCCAGACCAACTGGGGAAGGTACACAGGAGCCACTGGCACCAAACACCATCACTTTTGTTTCATTTTCATTAAAATTTAAAAAGTTTAAGGGCATCCAGGCTTTAATGTCTTTAAGACACAACAGAAGGTGAAAGTGGACACATGCACATATGGTGACCAATATTTTATTCATCAATTTTTCATCTGCCTTTAACACCAGTCAACCTTACATTTTAGTAGAGAGGCTTCTAGAACAGTTAGATATATTTAGGCTTGTGGGTGGGATTTTAGACGTTTAAGGAACAGGACCGAGTGAAAGTGAATGCCACCCTGTCCAGTCGGGTTTGTTCCTCCACCGGCTGCCCACAGGGATGCGTTCTATCACCTCTCCTGTCCAGCCTCTACACAAACACGTGCCAAAACCAAACTGAATCCCACAAACGTCTCACATTTCAAAAAGCTCCTCAGATTGGAGAAGTCCGTCGGATGAAGGATGAAATGTCTCAGCAACAAAAAATAACACCCAGGTGACCTGACTGAACATTGTTGAATTTATACCTGGATTAATGAGCATGAACGTTGGTGTTTTGAACCACTTTGGCATGGTCTGCCTTAGAGGAGTTGAGGGGGAGAGGCCAGGCCCTGGAGGCCATCTTGCCACCAGCAAACAGATTTTATTTTATTTTTTCACACTGGGAGTGAGATGCTTGTGGGATTCAGTTTGGTTTGGTGAACTCCTCAGAATGGAGAAGTCCTTCAGATGAAGGATGAAACATCTCAGCATCAAAAGATACCGTCCAGATGACCGGACTGAACATAGTTAAATCCAGAATCACTGTTCTCCAGGCAGGTACAGAGGATATCTGTATCCTTTAAAAAGAATGGTCTCATCTTCTGCATTGTCATTTCAGGCACCTCCCATCAGGATGCAGATACTTAGTTCCAAAATGTAAAACTAAGCGTTTTAAAGCCAGTTTTGTTCCTGTTGTCATTAGTTTCTTAAATTTGACTTAGCACAGTTTTTATTTTATCCTTTTATCTGGTCTTATTTCATTTTAACTTGTTATAATGTGCTTTTTTTTTTTTTTTTTTTTTTTTTTTTTTTTTTCATTTTTTCATTTTGTCTTCTCATGTTTCACCTGGTCACCAGATTTTATCTAGTCTCTCTCTTTTTATTTTTACTTTATTTTATTGATATTGTTCTTAAGATGGAGACATTTTATTTATCTTAAAGCATCTGCTCACTTTTAATCATGTTGCATCTACAATGTTTATATCATATGTCTTTGTTTTGGAAAGAAGGCTGACTATCACTACCGTATAATCAAATCTACCTACAGGTATAAATAAAATCGACTGATTGATTGATTGACTGAAGAGGTTTAGCTGAGAGGGCATCCTTTTTTAGCAGCACATAAATCTGACTATCATCAGCATAACTGAAAAAAGATCCCGTGCTTTCTGAGGATTGAGTCTGAAGGAAGCCTGTAAAGGCAGAAATGCAGGGGACTAAAAATAAAGCCCTTTGAAAACCCAAAAGACAGAGGCACAGTGGAGGATTCAGGACGAGCTATATTGACACACATGGTTCTGTCGGCCAGATATGACCTAAACCAGCTCAGCGAAGTACCACAGATACTGGGTGCTGTAAGCGTGATGCTAAAATGTTGTGGTCCACTGTGTCAAAATCAGTGGTTAGGTCAAGCAGGACAAGAACCACATGTTCACCAGAATCATTAGCCATAAGAACATTGTAAAAAGAAAACTCTGAGTAGAGCTGATTCTGTGCTGTGCCAAGTTTTGAAGCCAGACTGGAAAATCTCCAGGATGATGTGTCCATCACTTGATCTTCGAATTGTTTTCAAAAATCTTTTAAATAAAAGTCAGCTTTGAGATGGGCCTAAAATTGGACAAGACAGTTTGGTCATGGCTAAGTTTTCTTTAAGCAGGGGCTGCACCGCCACGTTTAAAACGTATCAAACTGCTCTTCATAATAGCAAGGACAACTTGCCTAATGCTAGAAAAAAAATACTGTCAGAGTCCAAAGCAGATTCAAACCAACATCACTCTTTAAAACTTCATAGCAATCTTGAAAACTCTATTTTTAAACTTTTACATTGCTATCAGCTTGACATTACATGGTTATTTTGGCTAAAAATATATAATAATCCTGATAAAAATTACCCCAAGCTGCACTGAAAGTGTTAAACCAAGATGCTTCTGAAACAAAAAAAACAGTTTGACTGTGCGGACTGTGCCCATGATACATGTAAAGGTGAATGTAAGATTGATTGTATGGAAAGTTAATAGGTACAAAATAAACAGCTCTACACCCTAAACCACAAACACTGAGTAAAAACAACAATAGCAGGATACTAGGTGGCAGAAATATAACAAATTGTAAAATAATAATTTCACACTTGGATTAAAAAAAAATATCTAAATACAAGTGACAAGCCTCCAATTTGTCTCAAGAAAATTAAAGATTTCAAATCATTTTATGTTTTGTGGGATTATTTTTGGAAGGTTGTTTTGGAGGACTGAATAATGTGTGAACAATCTTGCCTTTAGATGGTACATTAGAAGCTGTTGTTGACTGCTGCTCTTCCTCTGGCTCTTCATCTGTGCTGCCTCCATATTCATCCAGCTCAGCCTCACTGTCCCGACCTGCTGATTGGTCTGACTTTACAGCTTTTCTGCTCCTCTGTTCATCAGAACTCCTACAGGAGAAACCAGAACAATGGATAACTTGAATAACGTCACAACTTTAAAACAAATGTGACAACTTAAAGATTGCTATAAATACAAAAGATATTCAAATGTTAACCATCTGAACATAGTTTAGTACCAGTAGTCTTTCAGGCAAACAGCTTCAGTGTCTCAGAATGCTAAGTTTGTGAGGCTACTGAAAAAAAATAAAATAAAATAAAAAAAAAAATCTATAAACCAGAAACTGTTGGATACACAAAGCACCTCATTTCCTGCAGGTTGGTGACAGTTTCCTGCAGACTGCGGATCTTTGCTTTCTTCTCATTAAGGACCAGGACAAAACGAGAATAGAGCTCTGCCTCAAGGATCTCTTTACGTTCAACGTAAAGCTCCAGCCTGAAACAAACACACACACACACATCCACACACAAACACACACAGCTTAGCTTGTGTTTTTGATCATTGTTAAATGTTGTTAATTGGCCTCTGAGTCACACATTATTCATTAAATACTAAAATTTAGGACTTTGAAAGGTATGCTAAAACTGCTTTGTGGCTTTTTAGCTGAGAGCTGCATTTGTATATTTCTTAAAAATAAACTAGACAAAATTGTACTGCATTCAAGGTCAGCTGTAAATGTGGAACTTCTGCTCTTGACAAAGTAACCATCAGAGTAAATGTCACAAGCAGACAAACTTTATGTCACAGTAAATGAATTTGAGCTAAAGTTAATTGCTTTGTTTTATTTATCTTTGTTGATACCTCCAACTGGTATGCTCCACAAAAAAGCAGCTTAGAAAGTAAATGTATCATCTAGCTTTTGTTATGAGCGCTTTAAAATAAAACTGACTCAGATTCTTCACAAAACAAATAAAAACTGTTTCTCAATTACAGTAGTCCCTAGCTACGTAGCAGTTTGTTTATCGCAGACTCTGTCAATTGTGGTTTTTCAAAATAAGACTGGACATGACACACATTTGGCTGATTAATGGATGAGTCGCACGATGGGCATGAAATTTTTATTTAAAATAAATTATTTAAAATTATTTAGCACATCCTGCACCTTTGTGCAGCCCATACTGCAGGATAAGCATCCTGCTGCAGCTGATCAGCTGTTCTCCATGCAGAGCTGAGAAGTGGGCGTGGCCAAGAGCGCTTGCAGGTAGCAAAGAGCAGAGGAGGCAGGGAGCTGAAATCATGACATTCTGTGCTCTTTAAGAGGATTTAGACATTAGAAACATTGCAAGAGTGTGGGAAGAGTTTAAAACACCTATAGATATATATAATCCTTGTACTACTAATCCTGCTTTGCAGTTTTTCACTTATCACAGGGCTTCAGGGTATGGATCCCCCGCAATAAACGAGGAACTACTGTAATTGTTTTAAAAAAGAAGAAAAAACAAAAATATGTTAAATATAATTATTTAAAAAGGTCAGAGTACAATTTTAAAAACTAATAAGGCTGAAGTTCTCACCAGAGTCCAAAGACCCACTCCACAACAGTTGTTGTATGCTCAGTCTCTCCCATCTTCATCATCTACTGAAGCTTGTAACTCCTTAAGTGTACTCACATGTGTCTTGGTGGCCTCCTTCTCTATTCTCCTTCTTTTACAGTCAGTTAGTGAGAACAGCCTGCTCATAGTAGATTTTCACATGTTCTATTACTTGAAGGTTTATTTCACTGAATTCCTTGGACTTTTTAGGGCCTTTGAAATCCTTTTATATCTAATCTGACTTGTACTTTTCAATAATCCTTTCTCCAAGTTGAGTTAGGGGCCAAATTTATATTGGCCATGAGTAATTAATGACAGGAATAAAAGTGTAAAACATCCAACAGGGTGGATACTTTTTTATAGGCACTGTAATTTGACTTGTGAGTGTGTGTATATTTACTCTACAGCAATGCGCTTGTGTTCCAGGATCAGCCTTTCATTCTCCTCCCTCAGTTTTTGGTTTGTCACGTGCAGAGTGTTTCCTCGTTGTAAAATGTGAATAAGCACCTCCCTCACTGCCTCCGCCGGATTTCTGACAGCCTTCAGAAGGACGCAACCCAACCTGAACTGTTGAAGACAAAAAAATATATACAGTATATTATTTATTTGTCTTTTTGAGCCAGATATCCCAAATATTGTTGATGTTAGGGCAGTTACTAATACCACCATTCTACAAAAAAATTCAAGATGTTCTTGTTGTTTGTGAACAATTTATTACAATTCCAGAATGACAAATAACCAAAATCTGTCCACATGTTTTTTGACTTGCAGTCCTTAAAAGTCTTGTATTGGTTGACAAAATTATTGTAGTTACTTATAACAGACTCACGACCCAAAAAGGAAGAAGTGGGTAAAAGATTATGGATAAATGGATGGATTTATAACAGAAAAATATAATCACTCTTATACACTAGCTGACAAAAAGCTAAGCACCCAGAAGAAATTGTGTCCACATGCAGACCAGCAAGGGGTAAGTAAATTAATTTGCAAAGAGTTGTCTCAACTAGAGCAGGCACTTGATGGCATTAGTGGCCACCTCATGAGCCATAAGAAAGTTGTTGTCATGAGTAATAGTTGCCAAAGCATCCAACATTCAGTCATAACAATGACTGAATGTCATTAGACAGAGAAAGACTTGTATATACATTGGACTCTGTTACCAGAACATTGTGGATTTGAATGAGGCTTGGGGATCCAGTCAAAGAACTGCCCAGCATGTAAGGCTTACAAATGTCACATTAGCTCAATGTTGGAACTAATGGACGCATGAGAACACCTGCACACGTCATGAAGGGTCTGATCTATAACACCAAAGTGACTGATGTCTCGTGTGCCAAGCATTGCACAACTCCAGGACATCAGAGTATGACAGAACTAAATATCTGACCTGTGAATGTCCTGGAGTGGCCAGACCAGAGTCCAGAATTGAATCTGATTGAACATCTCTGTAGATATCTGAAAACGCCTATACACAGATGTCTCCCATCCAACCTGATGGAGCTTGAGAAGTACTGCAAAGAAGATTGGAAAAAACTGCCTAAATATAGGTGGGCTAAGCTGTGGTATCATCTTCAAAAATACTTAAGGCTGGAATTGCTGCCAAAGGTGGATCAACAAAGTATCAAGCAAAGGCTGTGAATACTGTACTTACATAAAGTGATTTCTTAGTTTTCTATTTTTAATAAATTTGCTATATTTTCAAAAAATATTTTTCACATTGTCATAATGGGGAATTATGTATAGAATTTTGAGGAAAGAAATTAATGTAATACAATTTGGAATAAGGCCATAAGATAACAAATTGTGGAAAAAGTGAAGTGTGAGGACCAGACTTAGCTTTTTTGGATGAAGTGTGAATACTTTCTGATGCACTGTATATGTGTGTGTATACAGTATATAGACCAAAGAGCTGTCCAAAGACACCAGAGACAAAACTGTAGACCTCCACAAGGCTGGAAAGGGCTACGGGGCAATTGTCAAGCAGCTTGGTGAAAAAAGATCAGTTGTTGCAGCAATTATTAGATAATGGAAGAAGCTAAACATGACTGTCAATCTCCCTCGGACTGGAGCTCCATGCAAGATCTCACCTTGTGGTGTATCATTGACCCTAAAAAAGGTGAGGAATCAGCTCAGAACTACACGGGAGGAGCTGGTCAATGACCTGAAGAGAGCTGACACCACTGTTTCCAAGGTTACTGTGTGTAATACACTAACATCATAGTTTAAAATCATGCATGGCACGGAAGGTTCCCCTACTTAAATCAGTTCACATCCAGGCCCGTCTTAAGTTTGCCCATGACTGGATGATCCAGAGGAGTCATGGGAGAAAGTTATGTGGTCAGATGAGACCAAAATAGAAATTTTTGGTCTTAACTCCATTCGCCGTGTTTGGAGGACGAAGAATGATGAGTACCCTCCCTAAAAATACCACCCCTACTGTGAAGCATGGGGGTGGAAGTATCATGCTTTGGGGTTGTTTTTCTGCACATGGGGCAGGACGACTGAACTGTATTAAGGAGAGGATGACCGGGGCCATGTATTGTTAGATTTTGGGGAACAACCTCCTTCCCTCAGTTAGAGCATTGAAGATGGGTCATGGCTGGGTCTTATGACAATGACCCGAAGCACACAGCCAGGAGAACCAAGGAGTGGCTCCGTAAGAAGCATATCAAGGTTCTGGAGTGGCCTAGCCAGTCTCCAGACCTAAACTCTATAGAAAATCTTTGGAGGGAGCTCAAACTCCATGTTTCTCAGCGACAGCCCAGAAACCTGGCTGATCTAGAGAAGATCTGTGTCGAGGAATGGGCCAAAATCTGCTGCTGCAGAGTCTGCAAACCTGGAGAAAAACTACAGAAAATGTTTGACCTCTGTAATTCCAAACAAAGGCTACTGTGCCAAATATTAATATTGATTTTCACAGGTGTTCAAATACGTATTTGCAGCAGTAACACACAAATAAATTGTTTAAAAAAATCATACATTGGGATTTCTGGATTTTATTATTATTATTATTTTTTTTTAGATTATGTCACTCACAGTGGACATGCATCTAAGATGATAACTTCAGACCCTTCCATGATTTCTAAGTGGGAGAGTGTGATTGCAGCCTGGCACGTCATGACAAAGTTTACTGAACTTGAACTGAACTTGAACTTGGACTAATGTATCTCTACTTTGCAGTTTTCACTTATTGCGGGTGGGCGTGGTCCCAAACACCCACGATAAACGAGGGACCACTGTATAACCAATTAATTGCTTTCCTGAATGAGCAAAATATTTTAGAGGTTTTACTATTTGGTTTAAAGTCCCTACGCAGCACAGAATCAGCCATTTCATAAAATTTTTAATACCATAATTTTAGCCACAGACTGGTGACTGTTGTTTTTGTGCTTTTAGATTTAAGTGCTGGTTTCAACACAGTGGACCACAAGAGTTAACTTTTTCGTTTGGAGCAGTGGGTGAGAATCAGGGACTGGGCAAAGTGTACATGTGTCCTCCTCTACTCTTGTCATATGTGGGGTCCAACAGGGCTCAGTTTCAGGGCCTCTTGTCCTCCCCTCCAGGGCCTTTTCTCTTCTATGTTACTCCCACTTGGGTCAATTTTTAGGAATCTTTTTTTTTTTTCCATTGCAATGTGTACGACTGCTAGGTTTTAATCACCTTAAAGAATAGGGATATGTTCTCTAAGACCACTGACTGTATGTCTCAAGAGCTTGAAGGCCTGGATGTTTCAGAACATTTTATATTTAAGTGAGAAGAAGGCTTGAGTCATGGGTTTTGGCAGCTCCACTGAAACCCCTGGCCCACCAGCTGAATAGCCCTGGTGTAGAGTGTATTTTTCTTTGTATTTTTCTTCTTTTCTGTTGGGCATGTAGGCAAGATGCAGTTCATTTAAACATACTCACGCTGGCGTATTCCTCTTAAGTTTACTGTATTCATCTAAAACATATTTACCAAATTTATCAAATTCAAACAAATTAATGTACTGCTACTGTACATCTCTAGTTGTAAGTTTGTTTTCTTATTTCTCTGGAATCCAAGCCCATGACCAAAATTGTAGCATGACTCATCTTTCCATTTTGTTTTAGAAGGATTTATAGTTCTTAAGTCGTTTTGCTTTATATTTTGAAATACAGTAGTCCCTCGCTACTTCGCGGTTCATTTTTTGCTGACTTGCTCTATCGCGGTTTTTCAAAATAAGATTGGACATGACACAATTGGCTTATTAATGGATGAGCTATGGGTTGTGTATTTAGAATAAATTATTTTTAAATGATTTTGCACCATGTGTGAAGCCCGCAAGTGCAGGTTAAGCTCCCTCCTGCAGCCGATCAGCTGATTTCAGTCTCTGCCACGCACACACATTTCTCCTGCTGCAGCTTTGTGAAGGGTTAACCCCACGATAAATGAGGGACTACTGTATTTCCATTTCTCCAACACCCTAAAGTGTTCAATGTAACTGACTTGGATTTGTTCACAGAGAATGAAGAAAAGCCTGTCATTTCTGTACAGTTCACCATTACATTACTGAACCTTCTTATTATTAACATCTTGTGACATCAAACTTCTGTGGTAACTCTGGGATAACTCATCCAGATCAACAGAACCAGTTTTTTTGTGCTCTGCTGCTGTTTAAATGTTATTATCTCGCTCTTAGTCTTTTGTGTTCTCCTCTTCAGATGGGATGATGGGTCAGGTCTCTCCAGAGGCATTATTTCCTAGACTACAGACTGAGAGCGAGAAAACGGATTCTGAGTCAGAGGTTAGTGCTCAACCCATGATGGCGTTTTATGCCTAAAAGGACACACTTTGCAGCATTTTTTCATGTTCCTATCAAAGTTGCAATTTCTAAAAGCTTTTTTATTTTTTTATTTTACTAAAACACATCATAATGGACAAAGAAATGTATTTAAAAAATAGCTGCAAGTACCTTTTTTTTAATCAAGGCCCATGATTTCTTCAGAAATAATGTTTAAAGTGCTTGTGTAACCCACATAAAATGAGGGCACCTCTTTATGAAAACAGAGGTTAAGAAAGTTGGGTAGGCTGCCCAACCAATCAGAATATTTAGATTCCAGGTGTTTCACCCAATCAGAATGCAGACTGTTATTGAGCCGTTTACATATATATGTAATCTATCATTTGCAACAGGAAAATTCCCAGATAATATGAAAGTAGCTAAAGTAACTCCTCTTTTTAAAAATGGTGATAAATGTGTTTTCAGTAATTATAGACCAATATCCTTGTTACCACAGTTCTC
>JARVLU010000528.1:10832938-10851684 GCA_031762415.1 Simpsonichthys santanae | reverse complement strand
GGACCCTGTGTACATAATCTCGTTTCATCACATGTACCACATGTGGTGCAAATGACAATAAAGACTCTCTGACTCTGGTTTTGCACCGAATATGAAAGGTTGATTGTGTGAGCAATAAAAGATAGATAAGCTGTAAGTGAACACTCTAACAGAGGTGTGAATCAAGTATACATCTCTGCTTTATGTGGCATATAAAGAGGAAGTTGCAATTTGCAAATCAGAGGAGATTCTGTGGCAAAATCTGAGCTGGAGGGCTGAACAAAAGGCAAGTCCTTGTTGTGAATCTGGATATTGCAAATTGATGAAAATGGGGAATGGGAGCATGCTTGCACAGCCAAACAGGAGGAAGAGAGCAATATAAAATTAGGAAATTGGTGACAGAACACCTGGAAAGAGACATAAAAACAGATTGATGGCGAAAAGAAAACTGGCTAAAATGTCTGGAAGTCAAAACTGCACAAATCTGGATGAGACAAGACCAGAATATACACAGGACAAAGCTTGTGCTTTCTTTAACTCAGGCTGACGTGGGTGTGTGTGTGTGTCTGTGTGAAGCAGTGAAGCCTGAGGCTGCACCCGCTGAGAACAGTTAGACTGGGAATCAGACTGCTTGTTGGAAAAAGATCAGCTAAGACTGAGAGAGATACTATGAACCTCAGAGAGCATGCACCAGACTTGCAGTAACACTTTGCATGCAAAATGGCAACGGTTTCACTAAGATTCCACCAAATTAATCAAGTTGTGACTAATAACAAAATATTGCTTGCTTTAAATGTTAACATCTAGTAAATATCTTGTGTTGCATACCTTGGAAGAAGATGAAAACAAGGATAGCAGGCAGTACAAGGGAAGCAGATGGTGTTTTTGCGTGCAGAACTGTGCATGCACACAGGAGTTTTGAGTGTGTGTGACCAAAAATAACTGATGAGGGTCACTAAATGCATTATTAAAAATGTGTGGCATTAACACCTGTCTCGCTGCCACAGCTACAGAGGATGTGCTCTTTGTGTAATGGATAATTAGAGGACTGTTAGAGATCATGAGGAACAAAGGAAGTGGTTTTGTCTAAGGTAGAATTTAGAGAGCTTTAATTGAGAGTTGGGATGACCAAAAATAAAGTGGAGGGTGCTTAAAAATAGAATCTACAATAAAGGAAACATACATTTTGCTTTCAGGGCTTGACTGACACTCCCTGGCATATGTGTGATGTACAGATCCTATAGCTTCACTCTACCTCAAACCATAAAATACCACCGATGGTCAATAGTAAGTGAATAATTAATGAACTAGGTTTGAAACTTAGGCAGGGCAACATGTAATGAGTGTGCAGGTGGATTTATCTACCAAGTGCTTCATTCATGGCTTAATGATGAATCATGAAACAGGTTCAAACTAAATCTTTATATGTGCAAGAAACCTTTTACTTTTTTCCCCCCAAAGCAGCATATACCAGTTATTTTCCAGTGTTGTCAGGTATACAGTATTTTTCATATTCTTACATTACACAACATATAATGAATAGGCTTTAAAAAGCCCAACTATAAGAGTTTTGGCATTTCTGTGCACTAAAGAAAAAAAATAAAGTAAAAACAATGCAAACACCCACACATTATCAGAAAGTGCCCACTGAGCACGCAACGCCCCTCCTGGCTGCATGTTTGCCGCCAATCACAGCACATTCTTCTTTTTATCCCCCCCACCCCACCCCCCAGTGCACCCTCACTGGAAAACATGCACCCTCATTTTGCACATACAACAGTTCTGGTCATAACACAATAGTAGTGATGTGACATTCGTGAACAATCCAGATTGTTTGAACGGTTCTTTACAACAAACGATAAGAATGGAGTTGCAGACAGTGAAGAGCCATTACTAGTTTTTGTTCCCTCGTAATTTCTTCGTGTTTTCCTCTTCAACCACAAAGACAATTAATTGCTCCTGTGCTTTTTCAAAACGAAAGAGAACATGCAAAGAGGAGGAGAGTAGCAGCTCAAGAGAGGAGGTGTGTTCCTGCTTGACAAAACACGTGGTACGACCCTGATGATGTCATCACGTACGCTGTGTGTAATGATGTCACTTTTTCTTTTTGTTTTTGTTTTTCTTCTGGCTGCTCCCTTCCTCAGGGGTTGCCACAACGAATTAAGTCGCACGAAGACATGGGAATTGTTTTTACGCCGGATGCTCTTCTTGACGCAACCACAGACCACCGAGCTACCACAGCCCTCTGTGTGGAGCAGGGAGCTGCTCTATGGCACCTGAGGGAGCAGATGGTGGGGTTAAGGGACTTGCTCAAGGGTCCAGAGTGGGGAAAATGACAGTGAAGACAGGTGTGGATGCTTCACCATTCCCACCCGCATTTTAATGTTGTCAGTCCCTGGAGTTGAACCGGTGACCTTCCAATCGCAGGCTCGCCTTCTCTAACCACCACTCCTCCATTATTGTTCAGATTCGAATGGCTCTATGAGGCTATGAAGTTTGCAAAGTTCCCTTCAAAGAGCCACATCTCCCATCTCTGTACAATAGATGTAAAGCAACAGATTGCCATTTCCTATCTGGCAACCATGTTTCAGATAAATTGTAGAACAGTCCTTTTGGTAAATGTCGGACTTGGTGAACATGAACAATGGAATGCAGCGAACTTCAAGAGAAAGTTTGTTTTATTGCAAGTTGTGACTCTTTAACTTCTATTAGAACTTTTTTAGTTAGTAATGCATAAACATAACGCTGCATTTTGTGCACCCAAACATTAATCTTTACTTGATTTACTTTTTCAGGTCGTGTGGGTCACTGGTGCACATATCCAGCAGTCACTATGTGATGGGCGGGGTACAACTTGGACAGGTCTCCAGTCCATCACAGGGACACACAGAGACAAACAACCATTCACTCTCTCACTCACACCTAGAGACAATTTAGAGTCACCAATCAGCCTAACATGTATGTTTTTGGTCTGTGGGAGGAAACCGGAGTATCTGGAGAAAACCCATGCATGCATGAACAGAAGATGCAAACTCCACCCAGAAAGGCCTCCAGACCGCCAGGGTAACCTGCTCTCTGAGAGGCAGCAGCTCTACAACTGCACCACTGTGCTGCCTGATACCTTTACAGCCAAACTCAAAAATAAAAAGTCTAAAAAGCTGGATTTGGATAAGGAATTTAGTGGTGAGGCTAGCTCCTACAATTTCCTCTTTAAAGCAGAAAATGCAAAAAACAGCTATGAGGAAAAAAATAAATAAAATGGCTCTCGTGCAACTGTAAATCAAGCGTAAACTTAAACTCAATGAAATATAGGCAACTGCATAATAAAGTACGAGATGGATCTCATTTGTTGATAAAATTTGAAAGCTGGAGGCACCAGTGTCCTCAGCAACCCAAAAAAGCAAGAAGCAGGTAAAGATAATGGATGGATGGTCTCAACGCTTTGCTTTGTCCGTTTCAAGAAAGCAACTAAGCTGCCATTTCAAAGGTTTTGGCATCACGCAGGAGTGATATGAGTATGCATAATATACGAGTAACAACAGTAAATCTAGACTAATGTGGCTGACATTTGCTCACTGCATCTTTAATACTTTAAAACAAATACAGTACTTTAAAATTGTTTTTGTCTGCTTATGTCACACAACAGAATATCTTAGTGTTTATTATATTTCAAAACAGTTGAAAAATGTTCCAATTTAACCAACTTTTTTTTATTCTTTAATTCATTGAAACATTGAGCAGTCATTGACAAAAATAAAATTACTATATACAATTAAACATGATAATAAATAGTGTAAATCCCAAACGATTTGAGGGGTGGTGTGTGATTACTGTAAGTAAGGCAAAGAAAAACTTTTAAATAAAACTTGACAAGTTCAAACGATTAGGTCTCTTGTAAATGAGTCCACGAGGCTCAATAGGATTAACCTGTCTAAATAAAGGCAGAATAAAAACTAAACTGCTAAAATTGGAAGTTTACTGGTAGCGTTTCTGGGTTTGTAGTAAGTTTTAAGTTAAATCAAAATACGTTGTGATCAACAAATGAACATCATAGTTGCTCAGTTGGTAGAGATGTTGCCTCTCGGTGAGAAGGTCGCCAGTTCAAATCCCAGCCAGGACACTTCTGGGTGTAGTTTGCATGTTCTCTCCATGCGTGGGTTTTCTCCGGGTACTCCGGTTTCTTCCCACAGACCAAAAACATGCATGTTATGCTGATTGGTAACTCTAAATTGTCTCTAGGTGTGAGTGAATGTTTGTTTGTCTCGTGTGTCTCTGTGCATCTCTGTGATGGATTTGAGACCTGTCCAGAGTGTCCTCCGCCTCTCGCACAGTGATTGTTAGATATGGACACCAGTGTCCCCCACAACCCGAAAAAGTGGGTAAAAATAATGGATGGATGATGTAATTGGAATAAACAAATACAACCATCGATAAAGGCAACAGTAAAATCAAATGTGTAATTATTTTAAAATATCACTTACCCTTTTATTATTGTATCAGATGCTATATCTTGTTCGCTGAAAGCAGCTTACATACTCTCACCTGGATAAAATAACCACAAATACCCAAAAATTAAATTAGCACTACAGCTAAATGTTTCTTTTTTCCACCTTAAGCTAGACTTAATTATACTGGCTGTATTTATCAGTGTATCAGTGTACCAGAATATGTTATAAACTGCTTTAAATCTGAGATTAACATAATCTTCACTTGATACTTGATTAGCATTTTAGTGGCTAACATGTTGCTAAGTTAGCGACATGACATGTTAGCCACAGCTAATAGCTGTTAGCTATGGTTAGCAATGTTAACAGCTAGCGGCTGTTAGCAACCAAGTTAGCATTCTTAAGACGAGCAGACAGACAGTGGGGTTAGGCACAACACCAACTTAATTTATAAGAGAAGTTAAAAAAAAAAAAAAAAAACTGAAAGAAATTTTTAGACTTACTTGACAGGTGCTTGTCGGAAAACTGAAAGAAACTTGTTTTTAAAGGCGGGAACTGTCGCTTCTTATTAGATCACGTGACCACCATATTACAGAAGCCATGGGGCAGAGCATATTTCTGATTTATTGGCAGTTTTTGATGTTGCTTTTTTTTTTTTTTTTTTTTTTTTTTTTACACAGGGATAACGAAGAGATAATCACAGGAGCTTTAACTGTACTGTACAGTACTGTACTGTTATTCAACGTGAACCTGCATGCACATGATGAACGTTGCCAGATAGTTATCGTATTCATATACAGTACTGTACAGTAATTGTTTGGGTATGCTATGAATATGTACTTTCAAAGCCCATATACTGTACAGTATATAACGGTTGAAATTTTTCCATGAGCAGAAAAAAAGTGTTAAATTAAATAGACATTAAAATATCATCTGAAAGTGTGCCCACTAGCTGCGCCGTCTGGAAGAAGTTTGCATTGTCAACCAACCGGTCTGAGTGAGAAGTGCATGCACCCCCCAACCCCACCTCACCACACCACCATCACCACAACTGAAAAGAGTTCGCCTTCACTCCGCACATATGATAAATTCGAAAAACGTTCAATACAAATGATAGTTTTGGTCAAAACATGAAAAGTTTTAAAACGATGGTAATGGGTTTTTCTCCCCTATCTGGCAACCCAGATCTACTCTCCCTTACGCTTAACGGTGCTAACGGAACTGGACTCCTTCCTTTAGAAACACCCGTGTTTTCAGGTAACTGCACTTTTATTCACAATATTTAACACCGACACGTATATATACTGTATATATATTCAACATGTTTAATAACTAAAAAAAATGTTTTACTCTGTTTTAACCTAAAAAGCATCATTTAAATAATGTCTCTCTGTTAGCTAGCTTAGCAACAGAACCAACGGACATCCTTCAGGAGAATGTCATAATTTAAAAAACAACAATCCTCAGTCACCAGGAGGCCAGAAGACAAACGACTGATTTGTTTTGGAGTCATTGGGACAAAATGGACGCCAATCAACATATTTTTAGTACATTTTCAAATAAATGGAGGAAATTCTTGAAGTGGGTGGGGGAGAACATCTTCATGCTCTCCAACCTGACAGCTGTGGCTCTGGGTGAGTTGACTCAACAGGAATGGACAGGTTTGACCAACTGAAGCTGATATGTTGTGTTTGTGCGCAGGGATTGTTGTCGGTGTGGTTATTAAAAACTTCAATCTGACTGAGGATCAGCTAAAGTACGTGGGCTTCCCAGGTGAGATTCTAATGAGGATGCTGCAGATGGTGACGGTTCCTCTCATCGTGACGAGTGTGATCTCAGGTAAGCTGGTTCAGTAAGGATTAATTACACCTGTGGAACGTCACCGGGAAGCTCCTGTGATTCGAAAGATGCAAGTTTTACATTGTGAATGGATTTGTTTGTTAAATTGTTTCTTCTACCTTAACATTCGACACGTGGCCAATTCACCATATTTTTTGGCGTATAAGTTGTTTTTTTGCATAAATTAGCACGCCTGCGACTTATACAGCAAAGCAACATATTTTTTTTTTCTTCTCATATTTATAACCAATTTTTGGCTGAGATCTGACCGTTTTCATTCATTTTGTCATGGAAAATATTGAACACTACCATTTTCAGCCACTAGAGGGCCCTCGACTAATATGGCAAGCCAAGTGTCTCATTAATAGGTAAAAGTGTCTAATAATGAGACACTTGGCTTGCCATTAGCTACATTTGGTCTCCCTCCGTAACCCTGGCTCAAACGTTAAATCAGCTGCATTTCGCCGTGCCGCCCTGGCAAAATGCAGCTGATTTAACTATTAAAGTCCATTTATTAAGGAAAAGTTCAGCTGAGACACACCTTTACTATAATTTCGAGCAAACAAATAATTGTTTTAGGTGGTTATCTTGTTAAATTTTGAAAAAATGCACAGCGAGTCGTCCCTCTGCGCGTTCCTGCCGCAAATTGGCTTTTGAAATGCAGCTGATTTGACCATGAAAGTGCATTTATTAAGGGAAAGTTCAACTGAGACACACCTTTTCTATAATTTCGAGTAAACAAATAATTATTTTAAGTGTTAATCTTGTTAAATTCTTGTTAAAGTTCTCCCGTGCACATCCCGTAGCCATCATTTGGCAGCCTATCGATTTTTGGCACTGCGCCGACCCACATTTCATTAGCAGAGAGTGCTAAAATCATCCCCAGTTTTTAACATTTTTTTTAATCTGAATTCCAATTATATTTGAAATCTTTGAAATGTATTATAACGCATAAAGGACCTGTATGAAATGTTAATGGAATTGCTCACTTATGCATGTTAATCCTAATCCTAAAACATATACCCCCTTGTTGTAGTTTATTTTATTTCTTTTTTCTTCTTTCTTTCTTTACTTTATTCATGTCAAAGTCTGCCTCTGTTATGTGCTTTTTAGAGTTACACTATTGTGAAGTGCCATATTTGTTTGTACTTGTTTTTGCTAAATAAAGTATAACAAAACAAAAAACATTTCTGGGTGATCGGCGGGGACGCATAACAAACAGTGTGACGTGTACGGCATAAAATATGGTAGTATCACAGTTGGGGGAGGTGACGGACACAGGAGTATAGATAACAAGAGGAGCTCCAATAAAAAAAAATCTGAAAAGTTTATTTCAACATAAAATAAAATGCAGCAACAGAAATTGAAGTTACCTGAAAAAGGCACGGAGCTGAAGGGACATGGCGTCAAGCTCGACAATGCTCGGCTGCAGCAATGTTGAAGGCTGAGAAACTAAAAGGACTTGATGCTGATGAGAAGAATGGAGACACCTGACCAAGATGACAACAGGGAGCAGGTGCTGACAACACACATAATAAAGAATTACAGTTGACCCGTCTAGAAGTGATAAATGCAAAGACCCGTCATCAATTTGGGACAAGATGTGTCTAATTTTAAAGATGTTGTTCAGGTGGAAGAACGTGGTCCTGGTAACATAACACCAAAGTTCCTTACATTAAACACCGACATTAACAAAACACATGTTGTAGTGTTTTTGTTGTTGTTTATTGTTTGATGACGGTTTAGTAACCTGCTCATCTTCTGGCAGAAGACGTGATATCATATGTTTTATATTTTTCACAGGAGTCACAGGTCTCAGCCTCACCACCTCCAGAAAGATCGCAGTTCGAGCAGGGGTCTACTTTATCTCAACAACGTTGAAAGCTGTGACCATAGGTGAGAGCCATGAAGGCTTTTTAAAGTTTGAAAGGTTTTCCCAGACTTTGTCACACAAAGAGACATTTTACATGTTTCTGTGCAAGAGTTCACCAATTTGCATAAGCGTGTTTATTTTTATGTTTCTGGACTTTGGAGAGAACACGGGTCCAACAAAACAAATCACAGTCAAGATTCAACTGAACAAGCCCTTTAGCTTTGACATGACAGCAGGATGTTCAGAACCACAGACTGCTGTGAATATCCAAAGTAGAAATACATGGAAATTTTCAGTTTATTTGTAGTAAACCATGTCTCATCAGTGGTACTGTTGGAGTAAAGTCCAGTGTTTTGAAACGCTGGTGGCCACATCCAGTTGTTTCATGATGTAACTATATATTCATGAGGTTTGTCTTGATTTGGATCAGTTAAAAACTAAAAGGTTGGTTTGTACTTCATGAGACACAAGACATCCGAGATCAATGACGCAGTTGTGAGACTTTCTTTTTTGCGTGGACAGTATATGCTCAGAGAAACTCAGGTGAAGAAGTCCAGGTAAGTCCTGCTGCAGCAGACGCCACACACAAACAGAAACGGCACGGTTGGCAGTTTGTTTTCCGTTTACGATGGAGGAGGAAGATCTGCTGTTTCTGTTTTTAACCGAGGAGAAGCACTATTTTGTGAATTTGTCTCCAGGAGGCCACATCCAACAGTCTGAGGTACTGCAGGTACTGTTTTCTGCACAATCTCACCCATAAAGTTCTGACCAAACACAATACTTACATACTAGAGTTGCATTTGGGCCTAAAAAGTCCGACCCGACTAATTAACTCTAATTAGAGACCCGAAGCAAACCCGACATGTTATTTTAATTAAGCTTTTACTGCTTCTGTAAGCAAATCAGTTTTACATATTTTAAAAATGCATTTCAAAGAAAGGAAGATATGTTTTTTTGTTTATAGTCACCAAATGGACATTAACATACAAAACGAATAGCTTTAAAAACTCAACTCAAAAGACAGGCTGTTAGACAGATGAATAAAAATATTTTAGAGCAAAATTATTTGGAAAAATATAGAACAAGTGTATTTTAATTGAATGTGCTGCTCGCTTTGGCTTTTGTAGCTTCAGGTGCGGCAACTTTCTTCACCACAGATGAGAGCACGGTGCGGAGCAGGACGCGTGCGGCCGATGATCCAGTGATCCATCATCTGGGAGCTCAACGTGATTTTCTTTTTTTTCCTCTTTCAACCAGGTGGTCAACGGACGCACACGGCCGATGATCCCGTGATCCATCTGGGAGCTCAACGTGATTTATTTATTTATTTATTTATTTATATATTTTTTTTTAACCTCTTTCAACCGGTCGTACCTGAGCGTGCACCTGACCTGACACACATCAGCAGGTTTCACTGTGCTGACTTTGTAGAGTCACTTCTCCCATTTTTAGCTTTTGTTTAACACGTTCCAGCTCCATGATGTCGCTTGTTGTGGGTCCATCGGAAATCCTCAGATGTGCGTTAAGAACAAAGCAGGGTGGGCGGGGCCACATGAGCAATTGTTGCGCAATGCGCCAGCGCTACTCTCTCTTTTCACAGCCTGATTAACTTCTGCACTCTATTTTCTTTCTTCCCTCATCCTCAGTAAACTTACTGCCTCCTACATTAACACAATTTTATATTGTGCATTCTTATTTGGTTTTCTTTGTGCTGCATGATCCGTAAAACCGCATCAAAAGCCCGAGACTGACCCGACCCGCCCATCAAGCACATCATTTTTGGCTGACCCATCACAAATTTCAGGTCGTATCGGGCCAGAAGCTGCAACTCTACCTATGCCCCTGCGAGACAATACTTCTGACAGGGTTGTGCACAAAACAGGTTCTCAGAACTAAAATAAGTATTTTCTGTACGCAGCCACGTCAGCGAGAAACAACTTTTGGCACTTTGAATGAAGTATAATTCATCCTTAAGAGTTTAAAGTCTTACAAACATAGTCATTGCTTTTATATTCCCTTGTCTTGTCCGTGTCGTGTATCGTGTGAGAACGTGTGTGTGTTTGCTGCAGGACTGATCCTGGTGCTGGTCATGAAGCCGGGCGGGGGCTCGCATGGTGGTGTTGCAAGTGACTCTGAGGAAGACGAAACGTTTTCCACCCTGGACGCCTTGTTGGATCTGTTCAGGTCAGATCTCCGCTGCGTCCCGTCGTGTCTGCAGCTCCTCCATGTTGGCGTCTTTCATTTTTACAGGATAAGTTGTTTGAACTCAGCCTGACTTTTTTTTCTTCTCGTCTCTGTAGAAACATGGTGCCCAGGAATCTGGTCCGGGCTTGTTTCCAACAGGTTGGTTAATTTCCAGGTCCAGGTGTTTTTATCTTTCTTTAAAATGAAGTGTTTACAACATTGTATTTTTTTTTCCAGTATCACACAAACAGGCGGGAGTTTCAAGTTATCTCCAGTTCAAATTCCACCAGGGTAATGGTTACTTTATTTCCAGACAGAAGCCTCTTTCTTAAGTTGTGATCACTACGTGATCTGATGTTTTGTTGTCAGAATGATACCGTCGTCGTTCTGGAGGGTCATTTTGTTGGTGGAGTCAACACACTGGGCCTCATCGTCTTCTCCTTTGTGATCGGACTGGCCTTCAACTCGATGGGAGAACGAGCAAACATGTTAAAAGAGGTTGCCGTCACCATCAATGACATCACCAAGTCGGTGGTCAACATAATTCTCTGGTGAGGTGGAACGTGGTGGCTCTGGAGTCAAATGGCTAAATAATTTGAATATTTATCTTTCAACCTCATGTAGCTGCAGTAAATTATTTTAAGTCAGATGCTGTTTGTATAGATGTTGTCCGCTTTTAGGAAGTTGTGTCGTTTTATTAATTGTGATCATTTCTGCTTTAGGTTCCTGCCATTTGGGGTCCTGTTCATGATCGCAGAGCACGTTGTTGAAGTTCGTGACTGGCAAACGATCATGAAACTGGGAAAATTCATGGCTGTAGTCATCACTGGGTACGTCTTTATTCATTTATTGCCTTACGCCTGCAACTTATACAGCAAAGCGACATATTTATTTATTTTTCCCATATTTTTAAACCAATTTTTGGCTGAGATCTGACAAGTTCATTCATTCTGACACGGAAAATATTGAACACTACCATTTTCCGCCACTAGAGGGCCCTAGACCTATATGGCAAGCCAAGTGTCTCATTAATAGGTCCAAGTGGCTATTAATGAGACACTTGGCTTGCCATACAAAAACCACAGTTTTTCTCTCTGGAACTCCTGGAGCAAACGATAAATCAGCTTCATTTCACTGCGCCGCCGAGATGAAATGCAGCTGATTTGACCCTTAAAGTGCATTTATTAAAGAAAAGTTCAACTGAGACACATCTTTACTATAATGTCGAACAAACAATTGTTTTTAAGTGTTAATCTTGTTAAATTCTTGTTAAAGTCCTCCCATGCACACTCCTGCGTCTAATAGATGCGACTTATATGGCGAAGCAATGTGTTTATGTTGTCCTCCAGTTTATTAGACATACAGTATTTGGAGCAATGCGACGTGTACGGTGGCAAGTACGGTAGTTAAAGAAATGAAGCTACAGCACAAGTTGATCAAGTCGGGCAGTTTAACTTGACGTTTGTCTAATGGACCACTTTCATGTTTGATCTTCTGTTCAACTTCATCCAAACTTCTCTGTATTGATTTTTATTACAATGCACAAGATTAAGATTGTTCATTGAATTATTGGGGAAAACGGTCCTAACAATTCTCTACCATCAAACAAAACGACCGCTGCGTAATTTATGAAAAAGCTTCTCTGGAAAGTGAAGATTTGAGTAAACGCCCCATGGTTTCCAGCTTTTCTTCTCTGAGAGCTTCCCGGCCGTTTATGAACATTAGAAACCACTGCGTTTCCCCATTGGAGACCTGAGGACCACAAAAAGAGCATCTGAAAACCTTAATGACAGAAACCACAAAACACTGTAAACAAAAAGTGCACAGCATTGTTCCGAGGTTTGAAACCACCTCCAGGCTTCCTGAAGGTTTTTCACTGTTTGTTTTTGGACATCAGCGCTTTTTAAATTGACTTTCTGTCCAGTACGTGCTCATGAAGGCATATTGAGCGGTGTGTTTTAATTAAAAAAAAGAAAACTGAACAAGTTGAAGACAAAAAAAAATGTCAAACCTGAAATTATTGAAGCCAAAAGCAAAACAACATAAACATTTTTTTTCTGTAGCTAGTTCAGCAGTCAGCTATAATTCATTTTTCTGTTCATTCATAAATATTATTAAGCGATCAACTATTAACAGCACGGTCAGATTGTCGTGTCTGAAAGACAAACATTTATGAAGAAATTTGAAGAAGTTCTGTCGTCTGTTGGTCACAGGCAGTGAAAAGTGAACTGAGCTTCTTTTGGCGCTCATTTTGATGCTAGCTGCACCTTTTAAGTCACATCTGGCATTAATATTGTTATTTCTAAATCTAAAACAAATAAAAACAATTATAAGTTTCTTGATTTGACTGCTCCTTTAAGCCTTAAGACATATAAGCATATACTGTTCTTTACATTACCATATTTTCCGCCGTACACGTCGCACTGCCCTATAAGTCGCATCAGTCCAAATATGTCTCATAAAGTGGAAAAATCCATAAATACATTGCTTCATCATATAAGTTGCATCTATTACGAGTCACTGCTGACAACACGGAAACGTGGGCTGGTGTTGTGCCAAAAAATTGACTGGCTGCCCTGCACGGGAGGACTTTAACAATAATTTAACAAGGGACATATTTATGGATTTCCCCCCATATTTATAACACTTAAAAACAATTATTTGTTTGCTCAGAATTATATAAAAGTTGTGTCTCAGTTGAACTTTTCCTTAATAAATTCACTTTCACGTCAAATCAGCTGCGTTTTCAAAAGTATTCGCTGCCTCGATGTTCCAGGAGCACGCTCGGAGGGAGGAAATCAGGAAGGAAGAACGCTGCGCATTTCTTCAAAATTTAACAAGATAATCACCTAAAACAATTATTTGTTTGCTCCACATTATAGCAAAGTGTGTCTCAGTTGAACTTTTATTTAATAAATGCACTTCAGTGGTTAAATCAGCTGCATTACGCCGGGACGGCTCAGCAAAATTAATTTGATTTGATGGTGGCTCCAGGCGAGCTGGACAACCGTGGCACGCTATGGCAAGCAGCTTGTGTCATTAATAGGCATTTTTACCTATTACATGACACAATGGCATGCCGTACTCATTGTTTCCTCTAGTTAACTTGTCATGGCGGGGTGCTCATCTCATCCATAATTTTTGTTGACGGGGGGCGGAGACATGTCTGAGCGCAGCTTGTACCAACAGATTTTGAGTGGGGGGGAGGGGGGTTGGTTTGGTAGGTGGGGTGCTCAGTTCTGTTGACGGGGTGGGGCACCCCGCTTGTATAATGGTAGTGGAAACACTTGTACTACTTGAGTGCCATCTAGTGGTTGAAAATGGTAGTGTTCAATATCCTGATGCACGCTCAATAATCCAGGTAGAAAAATCTAAAAAAGCTAAGTCTGGTCCTCTGGACTGAGGAAGTCTTTCGAACAAAAGACGAAACGTTTCTACTTCTTTGTTTTGTATTTTGAATGTCCAGAGGACCAGACTTAGCTTTTTTAGGTAGTGTTCAGTATTTTCATTCAGAATGAAAACGGTCACATCTCAGCCAAACATTAGTTTATAAATATGGGAGAAAATCCATAAATACGTCACTTTGGCCTATAAGTCGTTGGGCATGCAAATTGTGCAAAAAACAGAGTTATGGCTGAAAAGAAAACAGTAATTGTTTAGTGAAAGGTTTAGATGAAATCTCTTCCAGACGTCCTCCAAAATGTATTTGTCAGAGATGATCTTCTGCCTGGCTGTTTTCACCAACGTGTGAGTGATTGTGTGTTTCAGGCTCATTGTTCATTCAGTTGTAGTCCTGCCACTGATCTACCTCGTGTGCGTGAGGCGTAACCCCTTCAAAATCATCCGTGGGGTGTCTCCTGCGCTGCTGACGGCAGTCCTCATCTCCTCCAGGTCACTTGATCAGATCAGAGTCCAAAGAATTTTTTTTTTTTTGTGATTTGACGATGTGCTTTTCTCAAGTTCGGCCACGTTCCCGCTCACTTTACGCTGCTGCTTGGAGAGGAACAAGATCGACCGCAGGATCGCCCGCTTCATGCTGCCGATCGGCACCAACGTCAACATGGACGGAACCGCCCTGTACGAGGCGGTCGCCGCCGTTTTCATCGCGCAGTTCAACAGCATCCGCCTGAACTTGTCCCAGATCATCACCATCGGGTCCGACGCAGACTTGCAACAGTGAAACCTGTTTGTGTGCAGGCGTGGGGAACGCCACTGGTGTCGTCTGTTTTCTGTGCAGCGTGATGGCAACAGTTTCCAGCATCGGCGCCGCGGGGATTCCAGCGACCGGAGCCGTGACGACGCTCTTCGTCCTGACCGCCGTGGGTCTGCCCGTGAAAGAAGCCTCCCTCCTGGTGGTGGTGGAGTGGCTGCTGTAAGGTTTAAACCACGACACTCGTTTTTCTACAAGCTCGATTCAGCCTCACTCAGGTCGACTCGGCACAACTTTAGTCTTTGCGTTGGCTGACTCCACCCACTTCCAGCTTGGGTCTTTCCTCGGCTGAGGTTCTGAGCCGAGCTGAAGACGTCAGCCGACTTCAGGCCAACCACAGAGTCGTCAACCATGAGAACGTTTCCTTGGATGATGAGTGTTTTGTGGCTTTTCTCACCTCTTTACTCACTGGTGGCGTTTCAGGCGGCCGTGCTGTGACGACCTGTTCACATCAACGATCCAGTCAAATGAAAACTACCGAGACTTCCCGAGTCTGGACTGTCCGTATCTGTGAAAGTCGTCTTTTCTGATGTGACAGCAAAACACTTTAAAGTTGTTTGTTTATTTGTTTATCTGGTTCGTTTTTTTCAGGGACCGCTGCAACACCGTCGTGAACGTGCTGGGGAACTGCATCGGCGTCGCTCTCATCCACTTCATTTCTAAACGAGAACTGGACGAGATGGATCGTCGAGGGCCGGCGAGACCAAGGTGCAACTCTGGACGCTCGACATGTTTCAACTTGTGTGGTTTTCTTTGACACGTTCAGTCTCTGGAGAAAATCAAACGTTTTCAAGTCTCTTCTGGAGGTCTCACAAGCTCGTGTTTGAAATCAGTGTTTAGTTGTTTCATGACAGAAATCCTGTCCTGGCATAAAGAAAAAATAACTTTAAGTTAGTTGTTCAAATCAAATTATGAACCAGATGAACAGCCAGTGATTATAAAATGTTTTTCTGCTTCACCTGGTGTGTTGCGCTCTGTTTTTGCAGCATGGGGGGACAGGAAGTTGAAGGACAGGAAGTCGAAGGACAGGAAGTCGAGGGACAAGAAGACGAGGACATCTTTTATCCTGCGGAGGAAAACTTCCGCAGCGCTTCATCTTGGCTCTAGCTGTTGGAATCATTTATTTTAATCTGCCAGACTTATTTTTATTTAAAAAAAAAAAAAAAAAACAGTGTAAGACTAGAGATAACTGCAATAAAATAAAGATAAAAAATTAAAGGACTGGTGTGTCTGGGTGTAATTCGCACGTTTAGATGTAATGTGTTTAATAAATAATAAAAACAGACAAACTTCACATGACCAACCTGCAGCTTTCATCACCTGTTCAACAGAAGCCACAGCTGGATCAGCTGGACTGGGCTCAGTTTTAGCTGCAGGGTTTTCCAGATGTTTATGGTCAAACATCGCCACCTGCAGGAGCACACGTCACATGAAATCAAACTTTTGACAGATGGAAAACATGAAATAAAGCTGTTTTTTTATTTTTTTAAGAAAGACTATTATTTACAAGATGACAGTGTGGCTCACATCTACTTCATCATCTTAAATCAGTCGTTATTAACTTCACGCACACTCACTGGTCCATTTTCATCTTCAAATCACTTCTTGGTCTGCTCCTTCATACATCTCCATGTCTCTGCAGCGTGCACGCTCAGGACATCATTACCTGCAGTGTCCCCTCAGTGTGGGCTGAACAAAAGGACCTGTTTCCTGGAACACCTTACAAAAACATCTGAAGCTCTTGACCTCTAAGTGATTTTAAACATCTGTTTAGTTCATGGCAAAAATCAAGTTTTAATTGGAGTTTCATAATTTAACTTGTTTTTGTTTTGTCTTATCACTACTTTTATTTACTTTTTACTGTATATGATTTTTATGACTGTTTATTAATGTGTGTACCTGTGGCTTTTTAAAATTATTATTTTAAAAACAGGCCTCTTGAAAATGAGTCCTCGAGACTCAATAAGTAAAAGTTGGCACCGCGGGGTGATCAGAACTGATCGAGCTCATCGATCCTCACCAGAGTCGAAGAAAAAGCAAGTCGGTGTAGCAGGAACCATCTTTATTAACCAACATGTCATTTCAGCTGTGAAGTGACATTTATGAAGCAAATCAACTTGTGAAAACATTATCACTCAAAGAAACATCAGTTTCTGAATGACCCATTCATTGGGGGGGGGGGGGGAATAAAGGGTGTAATCTTTTGATGAGGCCTGAAATGTTGAAGTTCTTGTCCTGGCTCACTATTCCATGTCACTGAAGTGTGAAGGGCCTGTTTGCACGTGGATTGTTGTGCCCGCCTGTGCAGGATCGTGTGGAGATCAGATCAGAGTGGGGGAAATGACGAAAGTGATGAAGAGGATGTCCTCTGGACTCCTCAGGTCCCATCTGAGCTGCAGGAGAAGCATCATGACGGCCTGGACCAGGTTCTTCTCTCTGAAACATGATGCGTTCACGGTTTGTCGGTTAAAAATACACGGAAATCTTCAGATGCGTAAATACAGATGTTACAAACTGGACCGGTCCATGCGCGTAAGGGGTGATAAAAAAAAAGCGTTTTACCATCAGTCCATGATGAAGGACCCCGTCCCATGATGCACGGCGGCCGCCGAGACAAACGCCTCTTCATCACAACATGTAGATGATGTAGGAGAGGAAGACGAGGCCCATGACGGCGAAAAACATCAACAGCAGAATGTCCACCATGATGACGACAGGAGGAGGCGCAGCACGAACAGCAGCTGCGAGGAATTCGGAGCTGATCGGAAGCGTTCGGGTGGAACTCGGCTCGAGGCCCCGCCCACTTACGATTCAAACCGAAACTGACGTTTCTGCCTTGAAACTGAAATTTTAAGCAGCAGACTCTTTGAGACAAGTTAAAGATGGTCGCAATATCTAAAGTCATTTTAGAAATGGCTCCAATTTATTTAATTGAACAGAAGCTGAGCTTGTTAAGTGCAAAACCATTCACTCATCTGAAAATTAACTCTGGGATCAGTTTTTTTTTTTTCTACTTTCTACTATGGCGTCAACGATGGCTGTTAGTAAAATATCCAGTCCACCACTGCACAAACGTTATTGTAACTTCCAGGAGCTAATATACCTGGTAGATGACCTTTAAAAGTCAACCCAATTCAAGATGGCCACCACAGATAAATAAAAAAAGCTACAACTCTGCCAGTGTTATACTGAGCTAAAGTCTGGTGTGGTAGTAGCTGAGAGTCATTCACAACACGAGTTCTACACTCTGCCTTGGATTTTCACATTAATGTTTAAACATGCATTTTAGTAAAATATTTCCTGAACCTGCAAATTCTAATGAAACTCTGAAAGTAAGGTCTGTGGTGGCCATCTTGAATTGAATTGACTCGTTAGTCGTATTCCTGGAAGTTTTGTTCAAATCTGTCCAGCTGTTAATGGGAGTTGACACCAAACAATGGACGCATTTTAAACTAAACCTTTGTGCAAACTATATGAGCTCAGATTGTGTGTTTTGGATCAGTCTCAGCTACTACTACACCAAATGTTAGCGCTACGTCTGTAAGACTGAACTACATCCATCCTTGTGCTTTCCAAGGTCAGCAGGACGCGGTGGTGCGTGATGGGCTGTAGTAAAACTTTATTTTAGAAAGTTTTACTACAACTCATCTTGTGGTTCTATGAAAAACTGCAGCAACACAAAAAAAACAGCAAAACTATTTTGATAAGACGTCAAATGAGTAGAAATTTGAAGTCGCTTCATTTTACTGACCATAAATAAAGGGCTTAATGCATTTATAACTTTTTAATCATATAACCATTTTTCTGTCTGAACTGCTTCAAAGTTTGTGAACGCTGCCAAACAAGCGATTTGACACAATTCTGAAAATGAAGACGAGACGAGCAGTTGTCTGAGAAAAAAAAAAAAAACATTTTATTGATTCTGCAGGATCATAAGTACAGTTGGAAGTGCTGTAAAAGGGCAACAGGAGATGATTTCAGGTCCTCAACTGAGAATGTATTCTGACTTTTGAATACATGCGTATGACAATATGCATATCTTTATTTTTTATTTAAAAAATAAAATTATATCAAAAACAAAAAAACATTTTATAATATGGAATGCACAGATCTGGTCTGAGTGCTAAACCTGCAAGTGTGGGTTATATGGTTTCACTCTGCAAAGTCTACAGGATGAGAGAAGCGGGATGGAGGGAGGAGAGGGACTGAAGGGGGG
>JARVLU010000528.1:10819606-10832928 GCA_031762415.1 Simpsonichthys santanae | reverse complement strand
ACACACCCAAAATGGGCCCCCACATAACTAGGACGGAAGGGGGGAGGAGACGGGAGGGGAAGGAGGCTGTGACGGCGTTCAGTAGTCACATCTGAGCCGAGGAGCGGCGTTTGGCGCAAAGAGGTCAACTCTCGACGGATATTCAGGTCAGACGAACGACTCGCCCCACCTCTCAGGCGGGGAGACGGAAAGCATCTGTCCCCTGGCCCCGCCCACTTACATCATCTTTGTAAATCCACCCTGAGCTGCACTTTAAACACCGACCGCCGCTTGCCCATATTTTTTCCCATTTCATCTGAACTCCTAAACCTTTAGGATAAAAGAAAGCTGGATTTGATGCGCTCAGTAAAGAGATGGAAGCTGCCGGTGTCACTTTCACTTACATATGAACAAATCTTTGTTTCGTCTCGAATCATCCGCAGAGTTGCATTAAATAGTTTTAAGGATATTTATCACGGACAACTTGCATCAAGGTGTACTTTCCAACGTCCCCACATTCATTAAAAACTACAAACCTCTTTCACCTGCAGGCGAGCCGCCTCACTTTACCTTTATGAATCATTTACAACTACACAGCTCCATCCAGATACACAATGAGAGCCTTACTTAAAGGTACTTACTGCAAGGCCGTGAAATCTATTTTAAAAAAAATCCTAAAGATTAAAAAATCAAATTTTTTTTCCCACGTTTACAGGGAAATAACAGAAAAAAGCTTTTGGGATGAAAATGACAATTTTGGTGCATTGATGCTCAGATTTAAGCATTAAATGTTTTGTTTACATCGAGTGCGGACCCACATTTCAGTATACCGGAGTGAACCCTTTCAAACAACTCCATTTCTTATAGTTCATCTTTATCAGCTTGATTTCATAGTTTGCAATAAATACCTTTCAGCTGATTAAGCTGAATATTTTGGCCCCTCCCCCAAACTAAAAAGCCCCGCCCCTTTCGGCTCGTATTCGTGACAGTGGCAGTGCATCACGAGAATGAGGTGTCTGGTCAGGGGGCCGGCGATTTTATTTACATCACTGAGAAACAAACATTGGTCTTAAATGCTGTTAAAAGCCACAAAAATCACGTTTTTGAAGTGGCAGCTTTTTTTTTTTTTTTGTTGTTTAAAATTACACAAAAAAAGATAAATTAAGTTAATGAGCCGACTGCTAACGCTCGTTAATTTGCCTCAGTTATTTTACAGACCGTTGATAATGTTTGGACTGAGCTGGCAGGTTGGATTAATATCAGTCCGGGCCGTTCCGACATTAAACTCTTCTGACAGAAATTCTGTTGTCCTGGGTTTTCAAAAACAGAGCAGTTTATTCATCACATTGAAAAAAGAAAGCAAAACAAGAACAGCATGATAAACATCTACCACAGGGACACGTTCAACAGTTTCTCTCACGTTAAAATGGAAAAACTAATGGAATGTTTTGACACAAAAACAGCGGAAGGAGTTTAAAACAAAAGGATTCACGGCACAGAGCTGCGCTCGGCTTTCTCTCTGCAAGTCGTTTTAATAGACGGGAAGGAACTCGACAAGTTTTTCTAAATACTTTAAAAAGGTTCTCGATGTGAAGTCGTGATAAATTCCCACTCAATCGTCTCCTCGACACGACGCTCGTCTGATTCGGCCGTGTTTGTTTACCTACACAGCCTAATGTAGGTCAATCGACGCGACTCGAGCTTTCAGCCGATTCAGCAGAGCGCTTCGTTTACATCGAGTGCATACCCGCATATCAGAATTGCATATCTGTGAAACTTCCGGAGCGAACTCTTTCAAACGGCTCCGTTTGATGAAGTTCAGCAGAATTTTTTTTTTGGACATACTTAGTGAGGAGTACCTTTAAAATGTATCTTTTAAGACTGGAGGGGCATTAAAGTTGCAAAAGCAGAAAAAAAAAAACACGTACAGTACGAGCACTAACTGAGGTGGCGCCACCGATGTGGATCTCGTAGGTAAGACTCATCGTGTCTCCCTGATCCCTCCTGCAGGAGGTGCTCTGCAGTCAGGCTTCCAGTTTCACATTACCCACAAGGCAGTGCTGAACACGAGCATGAAAACTTGTGCAGACGAAGGCGATATGTGTTAATACATTTAAGATTCTCTGTCCTGACCGGTGCAAACGAGGTTAAAGGAACGTACAGAGAGAAAATAAAAAGATTTAAGCTTATTTCTGATGATCTGAGATTCAACACTGCGTTTCCAGTCTGGTCAAAGGTCAAGCTGCAGGACAGAGCAAAGTGTGGATCGTCTCCACAGAACCACACTCTCGACTGGCTTGTGAGGAATTGTTCCGTATATTTAAAATTTTTATTTTAGTGCTAAAGCGATGATGAAGCCGTGTGACGCGGACCCTGACTTCCAGTTTTAACACTTCCCATTTGAGCGAGCGTGGAGTCAGGGCGGCGGGCAGACGGGACACAGACGTCAGCACAGACAGACGGACACAGAAGCAGACAGGACAGGCGGAAAGTGTCCGTCTGCAGAGCGGGGACGCAGAGGGGAGAAGATTCAGGGTCACACAGGACAGATTAAAGAATAAAATTAAGAGAAAGCGGCATTAAGATGAGATGGCACTGGGCTTTTCCTTTCCTTCTTTCCCTTCCTTTCCTCCTCGTCCTCTTTCACGTTCCCTCCGACTCAGATGGCCTCCACGTAGTTGGCGGGCAGCATGCCCTGCTGGCCGGTGCGCTCCACGCGGCCGTACATCCAGCCCTCGTCGATCTGCTGCACGTCTAAGATCACGTCTCCGTCCATGAAGGACACCTCGTCGTCATCGGCGGCGGCGTAGTCGTACACGGCCCGGTACCGTTTCTGTCGACCGAAAGAACCCCGTTAGTTTCCAGAACAGACAAGTCGACGCGAACAGAGTTTCTAACAAGCTGAGCTGCTCGATTCTTCACTTACAAGGTGAACACCTTAACGTGGTAAAAGAACGTTTAGATCTTTCAGCCTAAACAATTTTACAATAGAAGATTCGATCATTTTCAGCTGAACAACATGAAGTTCTTTCACGCCGTTTTGTGAGTTACTGAGATCAGAGACTAAGAGCTGAGGACAAGTCAGATCCTCTGGACGGATTCTTCTTGAAACATTTCCTCTTTTATCCAAAAGACTTCTTCAGACTCAGTGAGACTAACCTGTATTAATAAAGGTTGAATGACTTGTGCTTTATTTACTTATTTATTTAGCTTCTGTCCTCAAGTCTAATGAGCTACTTGTGGTATAAAATTGATATAAAAGTGCAATAAAAGAAAAAAATTAATGAACTTCTCAACCTTCACATTACAGTAGTCCCTCACGACTTCGCTGTCCGTTTATTGTGGACTCACTCTATCGCGGTTTTTCAAAATAAGATTGGACATGACTCACAATGGGCTGAATGATGGAAGAGCCGCACGATCGGCATGGAATTTTTATTTAAATTAATTATTTTAAACTATTTAGCACCTGCTGCACATTTGTGCAGCCCGTGTGTGTGTTTAATTGCTCTTTGAGCTACTTTAGCCTGAAGCTAACACTGTAAGTGAAAAAGCATTTCTTGAGTTGCTGTAAATTATGACACAATACATATAAACTCTCTCATTCCAGAAAACAACAGTAAACAATGACAGCCTTCATGATGGAAACACATCATGGACACCACAGCAAGCAGCTGTCTTCACTGAAAGCATCTTTAACAGGATCGTCACTGACATGAGGCCTCCGTTGATGGTTGGAGAGGAAGGCTTCACTACAACAATCCACACTTTTAATCCAGGTTACACTCTTCCCTCTAGGACACATTTTACAAAGTAGCTACATATTGTGCAGGTACAAAGCATTTGTAATATTTTATGTAAAAATAAAAAAAAATTATTGAAGCTATTTGACAAACATTTTTTCTTTTTTCTATTCAATACTTTACTAACAGAAGTCAAGTAGCAACCTGATTTTTTTGTTTGTTTGTTTAGTTTTTTTTTGTGTGTGCAATTTGCCATGTCTGTCAAATGTTCAATTTTGAAATAAAGAGGTGGAAATTAAAACTTTTTTTTTTCCGATTCATCAAGTAATCAGAAAAATAATCAAATGATTAATCAGTTATTAAAATAATCATTAGTTGCAGCCCTACATTAAATATTATAGTTTATTTTAAAAAGCTGAATAACAGAACCTTCATGCATGCTATTAAACTTGGTTCAACATTCAAACAAGTAAAAGTATAAATACTGTTGAGTGCAGAAGTACCTTGTGCATAGAGTCCTTTGGGGTTGTCAGGACACGAGCGGGACAGGTGTCCAGTCTGACCGCAGATGAAGCACTTGGCAAATGGGAACTCACCTGAGGGTCAATAAATTGGTTACAGCAGGGTTACAGGAAGATGTGTCAAAGAAGTCCAGCTGAGAAGACTCACCCAGAGCCGGATCCACCTTGGCTTTGCACTTGCGGATATCATGTTCGGTGGAACCACAGCGGTAGCAGATGTCTCGGCCCATCTCCTCGTCTCTGACAGCCTCAGGACAGTCGGTCAAACCGTGACCAGGCTTCCTGCAGTTAAAACATACCTGTGGAGAAGAGAAAGCCACTTTTCATTTAAATAAGCAATTAGTTTTTTATATTAAAACCCATTAAGTTATATTTCAATGTCACCCTTTTCTTCCTTGCTGTAACTTATGTTGTCATTTGATCGAACCCTGTTGTGGAGACTTTAACTCACCATTTTGTTCTTTTTGTCCATCTGTCTCTTTATCCTCCTGTCCTCCCTCTTTTGGTCCTTTTTCAGAGCCACCATCACCTCCTCCCTTAGCTGACGCTCTCCCCCTCTCCTCCTTTCCTCCGCAGCAGGCAGTGCCTGTCCGCTCTGCTGCAGGTACTGCAGGAAGCCATTCACATCTTCGTTGGTATAGTCCTTCTTCTTGCGGTTGGGTTTCTTCACGCCCGATCCATCAACCTCAGTCCTTTTCAGGGGGTCCCTCTGAGCTCCTCGTGTGCCCCCAGCAGCGTGACCTCCTGCTCTTCCTCCTCTTTCTCTCAGCTTGCTCCAGGGAGTTGCTTCTTCTGGTTTTTGCTTGTGCACATTATTGGCTCTCGCCCACCTCGTCATGACTGCAAATACTGTAGTTGACTGAAACACAAGAGAAACTTTTCAAAGTCCAGAGGACCAGACTTAATATTTTAGATTTTTCTACCTGGATTATTGAGCATGCATCAGGATAAATCTCAAACCTTACAGGATGATACAAATTCTTTTATATATTTTGATGATGTTAAAAACAGACCAAATCATCCAAATTATAAACATAACATTAAGATCAAAAACTCATCAGGATGCAAGGTGTATTAGCAACTGGTATTTACATCTTTCTGGTTAAATAACAAATGCCTGCTCATTTTCTACAGAAGTCACCGTAGAAGCACAGTTTGGAAGCTATTTTGATCCACAGACAACAAATCTGCATTGTATGCGTTATCAAATTAAAAATAGCCCAGTAGTAAAAAGGATTTCACGGAGTTTGACCATTAGCGGTGTCAACCTATCATAACTAATAATCTGCAGGAGAGCAAACTTCCTGATATGGAGTTATCGGAACATTTTATTTGTAGTGTTACAAAAGTCCACCAACTTGCAAGTTTCATGTGTTATGTCAAATATTACTACAAATACAAACTCAAATCATAGTGGGTGTAATATATGAGCATGTTTAGCACGTAGCTAAAACACCGGATGTTTGCGTAATTATGCAAAAGAAGCAAATGTTGTAGTAAAATAAAAAAATAGAAAACTGTTACTGTTGATTCGCTGTAAAAGTTTCGTCTAAAGCCTTGAAATATACGCAAACCTTACCTTTAACTGTTTTCAGCCCGTGTTTTTTTTTTTTTTTTTTTTTTTACCGGAAGTGGACGATGCCATGCGGTTCTTCTTCTTCGCTCATGCGAGTTCTAGTTTGGCTTATCTGACCGTTGTCGCCACCTAACGGTAAAGTGTAGCAATTACGTTAATTTTTCTGCATTCTGGGAGGAAAAATAAAATAAAACCATGCGAGAACATTATCCTTTTGTGTGAAATAAACAGTCTGAGACATTTTAAGCACTTAATTAGTTATTAGTAGCCTATGTAGAATATTGATAAATCCATTTTATTTTTTAAAGCTTTTACTTATGCACAATCTGTCTGATTAAAATTTCAGACAATGTTCAGATTTTTTTCATCACATAAACCTGTATCAGTTTTGCCTCTCTCAAACAGTGAGTGCTTCTGAATATCAAAATTTGACTTAACCTGGCTCCAGTTCGAGTCTGCTGCTTTATATGGCTTTCTGGGTTTTTTTTTTTTTTTCAGTGACAAACTGTCGGTTTACACAGGAGAAATGGTCGTAATATTACACGTTGATCAATGAATGGGTTGAAGATAATCAACCACTGCGATCAATAATTTGTTCAGAGGATGATTCGTTGTGGCAACCCTTGAAGAGGAAACAGCTGGAAGAAGAAGAAGAATTCCAGTTGAGTGGTTAGAGCAGTCATCCTCCATTGCGAGAGTTGGGGGTTCAATTCCACCATCAGTCACATGCTGAAGTGGTCCTGGCCAAGACACTGAACCCCTCATTGCCTCCAATATGTGTCCCATTGGTGTATGAATGTGACAAAAATAACTGTAGAGATCTAGTAGAGTGCTGTATGAATGGGTAAATGAGGGCGCAGATTGTGTTGTAAAGCACTTTGAGTATCTTGATCAGATAGAAAGTTGCTATAAAAGTGTAATCCATTTACCATTTATTATTCCATTCAAAAATAGTCATTGAGAAAGCAGACCAGATACCATGACGGAAATACAACAAACGTACAGAATTAAAATGATGGGTTACATTTGTGTGGGTAGTGCATGTTGGCATAAAAAGAAATGGAATAGCAGACAAAGTTGCAAAGATGCTACCAGAAATATATTAACTGAAACAGATATAACATTCTGTCGAGCAGAAGTAAAAAGCATCACCAAGCCAAAAAACAAAGAGGGAAAGATAAAAACAATGGGAAGAAGAAAGCAAAGATCGAAAAGTTTTATAGCATTAAAAAAAAAAAAAACTGGAGAAATGAGGAGTGTTGGAAGAAACAGGAGGGAAGAAACAAACCGTCGTATCACATCTTGGATTTGGACACATGGCATTAAACAGGACATTATTCACAAAAGGGAAACACAATACAGGTAGTCCTCGACTTACGACGTAGATCCGTTCTCACGCGGCGTCTTAAACCGAATTTGACGTAAGCCGGAACGTACGTAAATCCATGTGACGTACCTGTTTTACCAAGCGCGTAAACCAATTTTCGACGTAAGTCCATGGTGATGGCCTTCCTTTTCCTCGATGCACAGCCATCAGAAGAGTCCTCCTTGCGTTTTGGGAGCCATAATGAAGGGCTAATGAAGGGCTAATGGCCTACTGGGAAGCTAGTGATGTCATCCTCCTCCGTACAGTACTGTATTCCTCCGCCAATGCGCTGCCGCGTTACGACGTTTAACGTTGTAAAACCGTTGTAAAACCGTTGTAAAACCGTTGTAAAACCGTTGTAAAACCGTTGTAAAACCATTGTAAAACCGTCGTAAAACAGACATAAAAACCGACGTAAAACCGACGTAAAACTGACGTAACCGCGTAACTTGAATAAGGGAGATGTGTCGTAAACTCTAAACGTCGTAAGACGAGACCGTCGTAACCCGAGGACTACCTGTACAGGTAATTTTGAATATGTACTGTGGAGAAGATGAGACCATAGGTAATGTGTTTTTGTTATGCCTGAAATACAGACATGGAGGCGCTCAACTGATTAACAGTCTCCATCCATCCTTCCATCCATCCATCCATCCATCCATCCATCCATCCATCCACTCATCCATCCATCCATCCATCCATTATCCTTTACCCACTTCTTCCATTTTAGGTCACGGGGGTCTGATTAACAATCTCACTTAAGTAAAGTAATGTTTGATCCAGCTTAAGTATTGCATAATTGAAAATCTAATAGTACTCAGGCATTAATACAATAGCTGAAACAGACTTGTACGTTTGAAAGAAAATTAGGTTAATTTATTTATTTTTAGGCATTTCAGTCCACACCACTTGCCAGATGGTGGCAGTAATTTTTGTTTACCAACCACCAGTGAAAACCTAAGAAGAAAATGAAGAAGAAAAAGCCTAAAGGGCCTCTCATACTGTTCAGAGCTGACAGGTTGCAGCTCACAGCTGACTCTACTCAGTTGGATTACAGAGCATCCAGAGCTGCAAGCTTCATTCAGAGGCTGCTGATGACAGATAACATGCCACTCCTGCTCTTTGTCATTCTCGTGATTGCTGATAATGTGACTAATTGTAAGAAGTCCAACTTTAATGCTGCCTTGGTTTTAACAGTCAGAACAAACTAACTTGTTTACTGTATTTGCTTTTGTGTTGCAGCGGTAATTAAGCTTGAGACTCACCCAGAGACTTCAGTAGGTAAGTCTTCCATCGTCAGGACGTCTCTGCCATCATTTATTTGTTGTTGAAAACATTCATGTCCTAAAATACAACTAAGAAAGTCACAGTTTGTAGTTCACTCGTGTATGACCCAGTACAAGTTTGTGGTCTGTTTTCCCCTCTTTAAATGTTATGTATTGGGCATCTTTATAAACATTTAACCTGATAATTAGTTTCTGCTGTCAGTCAGCTTTAGTACTTTTACTTATGGGTGAAGAAAATTGGTTTGATGTATCTTATTAATTTATGTGAACATTTTCCAGAGTTGATGTCTGATCAAACATTTGTGGTAGAGGGAGACATCCTCTTGCCGGTAAGGAACATCAACATTACTGTAATAATTGTTTTTCTTCCAATTGCTCTATTTTAAAGAACCCCCCACCCTCTACAAAGTTTGAACTTATGTTGAACATAATGGTCTAACCATTTAATTGAAATGTGGCTCAAGTTCAAGAGTAGATTTAATGGAAATGTGCTGAAATGATTGAATGTCAGTCAACATTTCAGACACATAAGAACTGCAAGAAAATTTACAACTGACAGAATGAGTTTAAAGGTAAAACATTTTGTGTGAATTAATGGTTTATGAATATAAAAATAAATGAGGGTGGGGACGAATTTTCAAAATGGTTTGCAAAAACCTATCTGAACCTGTATAGAACAGGGTTCAGTCATATGAACTGGTGATATAGTTTGTTGAATTATAGACGTCCATATATCCAGAGGTTTTCAATGAATTCTGTGGAATTTAATTTCCAATTTACAAGAACTAATGTTACCAAATTAACATCATTTCACCCATCCTGTTAATTATCATGCCATTTTTTTGTGTGTTGTGGCAAACTACTCTGACTTTGTTGGTCATTGCAGCTCAGGCTGAAATGATTGAACCTCAGATTTTTCTATTAATACACAAAATAAACAACAAACAAAATAAACTATACATTTGTTTAATAAATAAATGTGAGCAGAACATGCTGTGGTCTGGATTTAAAAATCAAACTCTTATATAGCTGCTTTAGTGCCTCATTGCAACTATGTTGGTTTCATTTTGGAAATATGCATTTTTATAGTTTGTGGAATAAAAGTCAAGAGTATTTAGTTTCTAAAATGCAAGTGATCATTCAAATGTACTGTATATAAAAGATTGGTTCTGAACAGTATGTATTGTAACCTGTTGTAGATAGTGTTTGACAGGCCTCAGTTTGGAGAAATTTTAATTCTAACAGGATGGATGAGCTAAAAGTTATAGAAGTTATTGCTCTAACTCTGTTAAGTCTAGCTCTGGTAGGTAAATTTATTACATGAGTAAGATTACAGACCACAGCTGTATGCAGTATTTTCTTCAAGTGACAATTATTATAAAACCAATCTGTTAATAACTGCAGGAGTAAATTTTGTTTGTATCCGTTGCTATTTGGATCATTGTGCATATATTATTCAGATATTCAATGTTAGAATTTAGTGGTCTATAACAGCATGTTATGGCATTAACATGTGGGAAATGTACTTATTTATTTATTTATAAAATTTGTTCATTTTTTAAAATACAAAATCCTATAAACGATAACATGCAAAATATAAAATCAAAGGTAGCAGAAGAAAAAATCTTATTGTATATGCCCCTTTTTCAAACAATTAGTTAAATCAAAACCAATCTTCAGTAACAGAACAAAATGAATAACTTTCTAATTTTCTAACTCTAAAACAATACACATTAAACTACTTCATATATATATATTTTAACAATTCAGTTTTTATCATTTTCTTAAATGTAAACATTGACTTGACATTTTTAACTTCATTCTCCAAACCATCGAATTCCATGGATTGAGGTAGATTGTCCCTTCAAACTAATTCTGAATTTTGGTTTTACAAATATCTCTGTCCCCTTAAGATTATAACAACTTTGTCTTTTAACAAAATGTATTTGGATATTTAAAGGTACTGAATTATTCTGTGCCCTATAACTGATAATTTTTTTTTGATACAATTTTATAATCTACCAAATCATGGAACTTCAATAACTTCAGTTGATAGAATAATGGGCTTGAAGCCATACTGCGTCCAACCAAACTTTGATATTAACTGGAATATGACTTAATATAATATCACCACTATATTTATTTCTGTTATTTTTAAATGTATTATACTTCTATATCTACTGCTGTGTCCTCTACCATTTCATCCAAGACAGTCTTGGTAATGGCCATTACAGGTACTATATATTTATACTGTATTTGTGTCTAGCAGACAAACCCTGCTTCAAACGAGCTGAACAGTAAAGCTGTAACATGGTATCAAAATGGGTTCAGTCAGTGTTCTACACTGGCAGTTATGACATTGCTGAGTATGACAAGTGTCAAAGTAGTTTCGCTTCACAGATGGACAATAATGTACTCCTAATGTTTTTACTGTGACATTCACTCAAAACAGTTATTTCTAGAAATGTACTGTCAATTCAATCTTTGGATTTTAGCTTGATATACTCGTTAGATAAATACAGTATATGGTATTTTAGGCAAGCTGGAATACTTAGTTGAGCTAGACACGACCTAATAAGCAATTTGATTTAAAAAAACTTTAGTCAATATTCACACCACCAAACACAAAGAGGAACTAAAATTGGCAGAGCAGAAGGTGTTGACGTTCTCCTTAAGCGTGGCAAGGATGTATAAGATTGAGTGAGAGCATCAGAGGTACAGCACAGGTTGAACTGGGAGATAGAGGGGCCAGACCAAGATGGTTTGGACATGTCCAGAGTAGGGACAGTGGGTATATTGATAGAACTATGTTAGAAATGTAGCTGCCAGGAGAAAGACAGAAGAAAATCAAAAATCTAAGGATGCAGTTAAGCGAGGACATGATTATAGGAGGGAATACAGAGTGAGATGTAGAATGACTCACTGTGGCAACTCTTGAAAAGGGAACAACAGAAAAAAGAGCAAATTACAAAGGAGATGGGTTCCAAGATTAATGTGTGACTAATGCGCTCTAATAAATTTGTACCCAAATACAATGCAGCACATTCAAACTTGTCCCAAATGGATTAGTCCTCTTTGTTTTTGCAGAGGGACAGGAATGCAGTGGGCACTGCTTGGCCAACAACAGACATACCTTATGAAATCAGCCCAGAAATAGGTAAGGAGCATTTTGAATTTCAACAAGGTAAACTACTTTTACAGGAATTTTGTTTCATGACTGATTACTTCCAGAGAGCCGAACGAGCGACATCCTAACTGCCATGGCAATGTTGTCTGAACACACCTGTATAACTTTCCACAAGAGAAATGCTGAGCCAGACTATGTGCTCTTCCAAACTGGCAGCGGGTATGTAGTCAGCATTGTGCTTTTATTTTTTTCCTTCCCTTTTTTGTTAAAAGCTCAGAATGGTATACATCATGCTGAGAATGAATTTGGTAATTTCAGCTGCTTTAAGGCATTTTCTGGAAAGGTACTCATTGAGGTACAGAAAAGGCTGAAAATTGTGGACCATTGATTGACTAATTTTTTTTAAAGGTACAAAGTATGTGCTGCAGCAAAATGTACAACGTATTTTTTACGACAGAACAAAAGTATATTGACGCTGTCACAGCTCTGGTTGACTGTGCCATCTGTTCACGGCATATTTCTATCAACAACAATGGCGGCGGACACACACTGCTTTCTGAACTACGACTGATGGAATATATTTAGATTGTCATATTTAATTAATCTAGGTGCTGTGACCAACATCTGTGTTGGAAGAGACACAGCTGGATCCAGTTCTAATATGGCTGTTTATTGGACGATGCAGGTGGATATTTCACGCGTCACGCTGCACTATAACATACAAAATATGTTAATAACAGTTTAACAATGGCGATATATAGTTATCTGAGCTAAATTAAGCTATCTGGACTCAATTTGCGTGATTTAAACAATGTGTAACATGTGCGTGTTAAAGTAGAAAATGAAGACACCAGGTTTAATTTTTATTTATTTATTCATCACCACAAACTTTGTCACACAAACACTGATAATTAAACTGAACACTATTAAAAACATGTTAACTGAACTGCAACTAAATTAATGAACTGGACTCTGCTCTTTGTTTTCATCCTGGATTTACTGGATCCACGTTGTTCATCTGGCTCGTCCAGAACTGGTCCGCTGGTGGAAGGACAGCTTCTCGACCTCGCAGGAAAAAACAAAAAAAAACCAAAAAAACTCAGTTTGTTGTTGCGTTTACCTGATGTAAATCAGCTGATTATCATGGGCTAAAGTCCGACATCCTCGTCGACTTTGTTCTGGTCCACTCAGTGACTGGTGTGGAGCTTGTTACATGAAGCGGTCCTGCTTGGTGTCAAATCTGTCGACTCTTATCCAAAATCCAGCCAAATTCCAGCTTTAACTAAGTTGTTGTTGTTGGCTTTAGCCCAGAGGAAAGTCCTTACAGGGAGCTGGCTGAGGCAGCGTGCATACACATTAGGTGAAGGTACAAAATTCACAGTGCCAACTAATGACCCCGCATGGTAACTACAGCAGATTCAGGAGGATGGGGGGATTTCTGCATATAAACACAGAATTTGTCCATGTCAACAAGGATCTTTTCCTCTAACATAAGAAAAAAGCTATGTTTCCTCCCACCATGTCCGTGTAAATATGCCTAAGAGGGGAACAGTTGAAAAAAATGGAGATTGGACAGTAAAGAGGGTGAGAAGGACTTGTACCAATTAGCAAGACAGAGGGATCAGGCTGGAAAGGATGTGCAGCAGTTTAGGCTTATTAAAGATAGGAATGGTAATGTTCTAACAAGTGAGGAGGGTGTGATGGGAAGATGGAAGGATTACTTT
>JARVLU010000528.1:10754368-10764498 GCA_031762415.1 Simpsonichthys santanae | reverse complement strand
CTGCAGCTGTGCAGCCTCCATGCCACACGTTGATGCTGGAGCACAGGATGCTCTCCACTGCACACCTGTAGAAGAAGCTGAGGACTGAGCTTCTCAGACCAGCTCGTTTCAACCGCCTGAGGAAGTGGAGTCTCTGATGAGCTTTCTTGATCAGGCTGGTAGTGTTGTTGCTCCAGCTGAGGTTGTCATTCAGGTGCACACCCAAGTACTTGTAGCTGTAGACCACTTCCACCACATATCCTCCTGTACTGTATTCAGGGGGAAGTACGTGTGTTTGTTCCATCCGAAGTCCACGACCATCTCTTTCATCTTCTTCACATTAATGTGATGTTGTTCTTCCTCCACCAGCTCTCCAGGTGTTCCACCTCCAGTCTGTAGCTGGACTCATTGTTGTTTGTTGTGCATCCCACCACCACTGTATCATCTGCAAACTTTACAATATGACAGCCTGAATGGGTAGGTGTGCAGTCATACATGATCAGATGAACTGGAGGGGGCTCAACACACAGCCCTGGGAGGAGCCAATGCTGAGGGTTATGGTGGAGGAGAAGAATTTGTGGATCCTCCCAGACTGTGTTCTGTGTAAGAAGTCCAAGACCCAGTTGCAAATGGAGGGGCTTAGTCGTAGTGTGAGTAGTGTGTCCAACAGAGTTTGGGGTATCATGGTATTGAAGGCAGACATGAAGTCCACAAAGAGCATATGGACGTAGGAGTACTTCTGCTACAGGTGTGTGAAAGCAGTGTGGACCACAGAGAAGATGGCGACTTCTGTTGATCGATTCTTGCAGTGTGCGTACTGTTGAGGGTCCTCGCTGATGTCGATGGTTGTTTTGCTGTGGGTCATGACCAGTCTTTCAAAGCATTTAGAGACTATCGGGGTTAGGGCTACTGGTCCATGTACAAAGTATTACACGTATTATTGTTAATATTTTAGTACTGAATCATTGAGTCTATGATCTGTTTCCACAGTGTACATGATACACATATCCTTATGGGCTATCCACAAACTGTCAGATTACTAAACTCTCAATAAATAACAATCAACAATTTGCAATAACGTTACACCAAGCCACATCTGTGAAACCTAATATGACTAACATTAGCGTGTGACAGCTAATATGTTTATTGTTTATTGCTGCTGCACTATGTGGCTGTATGATACAGTATCTATGTCACTACCAACCTTACATCATGATTCAATCTCAATGTCACTCATTACCTGTGCAATAACCTGTCACACAACCTGTGTGCTTTATGTTAATGTGCAATATTTAGCATGTACATTTTAACTCATATTACTACACTGAAATACTTATTCATACAAATTCATCCTACTTGCACAGCTATATACAGTACTACCATGTTGTTGTTAACAATACTATCTCTCTTTAGGACCTTGTAAATACTGTAATATAATAATAATTTTTTTTTTTTTTTTACTTTTACTTTTTGGCATGTTATTTTGTACCCTTATTGAATGCTTGTGTTTTCTTGTTTGTTTGTTCTTTGTTTTTAGCGAGTCAAATCAGTTCTTCTCATTCCGAGCATTTCATTGTACTGTTAACCTGGTGTTAACCTTGCACTTTATACAACATAAGTAACAATTGCCTGTATGTAAGTATTGTAGGCTTCACTATACTACTCTGATTTTAAGCATTTTGTGGGACTGAAAAATCTCCTAGAATTTCAGGATTTACTCAAGAAATACTCAGGGAACTTTGTTCTCATGAAATGCTGGAAATACGTATTGATTCATTCTACCTTTATTTTTACAGGTTAGTCTCTAAGGGAAATGTAAGCTACATGAGCTTTGGAAGATGTTTTTCCCATATATGTTTTAGCTTTTTTTTGTTGTTGTTGTTTTTCTTCTTAAACGAAAATGGCGAAAAAAAAAAAAACTGTTTTCATTTTTGAGTCATGTAGACGTAACTTTAGAAGTTTTATCATCATAAATAGATCAAATGGGTCACAAAACTATCCCCCCCCCCACCCCCAAAAAAATAAAAAGCACAAAATGTTATGCATTTTAAATAGCCTCACTTCTGGAAATAAAGAAATGGCGTCATAAAATGTTGCTTGTCGCTCTGCCCGCTTTCAGGCAGTGATTTCAAGTGCATAATAAACCAAACTGAGCATTGGGGTGGAATTGGTTGTTGGAGAGAAAACTAAAATACAGTACATTCACTGGCTGGAAACAAAAGTGTGACTAAAACAAACACTTTCCATCACGGTAATGTAGTACCTGATCCATGCTGTTCTGAGGCTTTGTAGGCGGAGGGATCAGATGTCGTCCACTTCACAACTTTAACTTGATCATTTTATCAAAGTCAAATTTGTAAGAGGAATTTTGGCTTCATGATTAGTAAATCTGAAATGCAAATTACAGCACAAACAATTTCACAACAAACCTCTTCAACCTAAATAAAGAAGCTCTTCACATACATTTGTATTATCCTTTCATGGGGACACATCGTTAGCACAATGTATTCCTAAGCACTTCAATTTTACATACAAATATGAAAATTACTCAAAAGCTAGTGATAAACTCACACTAATCCTGACTACAAAGAAAGAAGTCTAAAGAGTCCTTTTGTACCTTTGGGAATTGCACTTTAGTCCCAAAATTTAGAGAAAGCACCAGAAGTTGGTGTCCTGATGGGTTTATTAGGCACAAGTCTGCTTATCTGCACACAAATCTGGTTTTGGCCTCATAAAAAGAAAGGTCTTTAGATTTTATGGAACCGTCTTCCTCTGAGACTTATTTCAGAACAGATGAGTAAGAACAATGTTTCATCTCAAGCATTTCCCTCTCTTTGCTCTCTTTTGTCTTCAGACAGTGACTGCTCATAAATGCTTTCTTTCTCTCTAGTTTCTGACACTACAGGCACCATCAGACAAATGATTCACTCACAGGGAGAGATGGGCACAATTTCTAATATGCCACCATTAAGAGCAGCCCACTGCCGTCTCTGGAGAGCTCCTAGATTGTGTGTCTCCCCCTGTGGGACTCTACGTGGGTGCCATTAATTCTGCTTCACAGAGAGAAGCTGTCGTACTGCTCTCTTTCTGTCACTCCTGATTGCTTTCCATTCAAAGCAGTGGGGGCACTACGGGAGTCATAATTTCACCAAATTGCGTATACAGTTCCTCGAGACATGGTGGCTGATATTCAGTTTGTTGACTTCTATAATCTCATGAGCCAATAGGATGACACCAGTCGAAGACAGTGGTCAATATTCTTTTTTGTGCAACCTGATTTTGAGGGATTCCCGGCTTGAGTGGAAAAAATAAGTGAATGAGAATGAGATGTGTTGTCACTTTGGTTTTGCCCTGAATCTGACAAGCAACAATAATATTTGACATAAGTAATAGGTAAAACATTAAAAAAATAGAGAAGATATATATGGCACTTTAAAGGGAACTGGAAGTTTACGATCCGTTAGCTTCATAGAGCCATTGAGTTTTGAATGACAGTGACGTCATCACGTATGGATATATGTCATCAGGGCCGTACCACGCGTATTGTTCAGCAGGAAATACCCCACCTCCCACCCCTCCTAAGCTGCCACACTCCTCCCCTTTGCCTGTTCTCCTTCATCTCAGTGAAAAAGCAAAAGAGTCTCTGCATTTGATGAGGAAAACATGAAGAAGTTATGAAAAGGAAAATGATAAAACTGATAGCTCTTTACTGTTTGCAAATCAGTTATTGTGATTTGTTGTAAAAGCCATTCAAATGTCCCGGATCATTTTTGAACCTCTATTAAAAATCTCAAAAATATTTTTTTTTCCACAATCGTGTTTTTTTTTTTTTTTTTTTTTTTTTCAGAGTTTATGATAGGTTTTTATATTTGTATGCAATTACATTTATGATAACTGGATTCTGCTTTTTGGAATTGGTGGAAATCTGGATTATTGACAAATTCAGAAATGTCAGTAGCTGTTTAAGCTATCTGGACTGTGTGTGCCAGGCTTGACAACACTCAGATTCTGTTCGAACTATCTGTGGACCTGTATCAGAGCTGAGCAGGCAGGACTGTGGAACTTTCTGGCAGTGTTTATGGACAGTTGGAAGGAATAGATCTTGGAGAAGTTGTAAACCCAATTTATGCATAAGTAATTGGATTTTGGCTGTTTGGAGTCACCATGAGATGTACTAGCGAGACTGTAAAGGCAGACACGCAAATTAACGAGCTCGGCCTGACCCAAAACAATGTTGATATTTGAATCCGGCTCTGACCTTGGAAGGCTGACTATCCCAATTTCTCCTTGGATGTTATGGAAACAAGATGATCTGCTCCCCTCCCCAAGGATGTGGACCTGTGTCAGAGCTCAACCAAGCTGGCTGATAAACAAACGCCTCTTAACAGGACTATGGCTAGGGGGATGCTCTGGACTGGGCTGTGCTACGACTTCCCCTCAAACTCATGCCTTCACTGGCCTCCCTCATTGCCTCCCCTGGTGTAGCAACCTAGAAGATGTGAAGGCACCAAAGTGCTGCATCGCTCAACTGGCGACCATGCTGGGACCCCCTCCCCCTACACACTCCACACGCATATGTATTATGTTTATGTGCGTTGCTTTTTTTTTGTGCTGAGGTAGTTTTTTGCTATCTTACACTGTGTCCTGTGTGTCAAGGATACAGTGTGAGAGACCTTCTTTTTATACCTCCTTCCTTTCCTCATGTTTTTTCACTTTCCTTATCTAATGAAAAAGGGGTGCTGCTCTCTGCAGCTGCATCCTCAGACATCTTGTTTCCCCATGTCTATTTTCTTTTCATGATGGGATGTACGAAATGAAATTTTCCTTTTGGATCAATAAAGTATATTGATTGACTTTTTGAACGTGTGCTGAATTCAAGTTCTTAGTTTGTTTATTAAATAAAAATCAAACTCACTACATTGTCATAGTTGAATTCATATCTAGTATGTTTAACATTTATAAAGTTGCAATCAAGTAATTTTAGCTCTCAAACTAGACGTCTATTGGACGTAAAATGTAGGCGTAGTTGACATCATTTAATTTTGTTAATTATGAACCCACAGTGAAAGGTTTACTATGTTACACAACATGACCTTGTTATGAGGGGTTTGATCAGTTTAAATATTTTTCTTGTCATGCTTTAATAGAAAAACTGACAGAGTTAAAGAGCAACAAGAATGCTATCACATTTTGAAAAATTAAAGTTGTACAACCACCAATCTTCTGCCGCTTACGTACACAGTTGCTAGAGAAGAAATGTCAAACTATAGTATTTTACTTTCTTTCGCATTAAATCTATTGTATTTTGAGCAATACAAAGGGGTGAGGGTGGAGGGTACCTTTTCAAAACTATTGTATTTGTATAGACCCTAGTTAGTGTATAGCTGCCAACACTGCTGATCTAGCCCCTTATCCACAGCTACATGCTAACTACGTCTAGACTGGGGTGTGTGAATAACAGCTTAAGCCCCAGAATTCTCTTTTCTTCCTACCTTCCTGGGCTCCTCCTCAGAGTCCCTCTTCCTTCTGAGCTTTTCCAGGCCAGCTGTGAGACCTAAAGTCTTCTTTCAGCGAATCATGTTTGAAACATCTCCCTTGGAAGTTATCTAGAAAGCATTCTTACTTGATGCCCAAACCACCTCAATCGGAGGGGTTTTAATTACAAAGTATGCCAAGAACCCCTGAGGCTATGCTGATTTATGTGGGGTAGTAGCAACTCGTCTCTGGCCTGACAAAGTTCCTTGGTTTATCATTTATGGTGGATCCAACAACTGCAAATAAAGCTCATTTCAGCTACTTGTATTAGCAATTAAATTATTATAGTTAATATAACTCATGCCGGTAGGTGAGCTTTGGAACATAAATCAGTCAATACATTGACAACTTCATTTTCAGACTTAGCTCTCTCTTCATGATCACAGACAAGTACAGTGCAAACATCCCTGCAGATGATGTCCTAATCTGTCTGTCAACCTCATGCTCCATATACTCACATTCATGAACTAAAACTCTAAGATACTTGACCTCTTCCATTTTAGTCAGAAGCTCATTCTCAATCCACTTATTGGAGATGAATCTAAACTTATGAGGAATTCATTTTAATCCAAGCTGCCAATCACTTTGGAACTTTCTGGAGGTCCCCGCCTATTGGGACCAACAGGGCCCCATCAATGATAAAAAGTAGTGAAATAGTGTAAATTTTCTCAAACTACAGAACCTTCGCTCCTTAGCTACAGTTAGGAATTCTGTCCATAACAATAGTACAGAATTAGTGAAAAAGAACAAGATTTTCTGTGTCTAAGACAACAAAACAAGTCAGACTTGTTACTTTCAATGTAAAGCAACTCTGATTATACAGGAACCAAATGGTCTTTAGAAGGGGACCCACAAACCCACACTGTCTCTCCTGTCAATTGCCACTTTATTGACGTGGAGGGGTTTCAATGTCCCAAGAATCCCAAAAGCTACTTCTGTTGTTTGCCTTTTGGCGTCTCTAATGGAAAATTAGTTCTTGATGAGGAGTCACGGAAAGGGCAATTCAATAACTGTCTCCAGTTTACAGTTTTTGTTTCTCCAGAGAGGTTTTTCAATGTTTGTGATTCCAACCATATTAAGGAAATCACAGACCAGTTTATTCTGGGATTTTGCAGCACCTTGAAGCATTTTAGCATGAGCTGAGCAGTACAGCAAGCTGCTACAGAAAGGATTTGCCTCTTCACTCACAGATGTTAAAGTTTAGTGATCTGCAGACAAACGAATGTGCCATCCAGCCTCCATAGTATTAGATTTACCCACACACATTTATCGCCACACAAACTGTAGCTCTTTATCTCCCACTCTCTCATAATTTGTCAGCTGCACTTTAGACCCTTTCTGGAACAAAGAAATACCAACAAAAAAAAAATCACAGGTCAAAGGCAACAATTCATACCGCAAAATTTCTTTCCTCTGTGAAGTGCTTCTAATCATAAAAATGTCCCAGCTTTTTACTGTCTCTGCCTTCACATTTCACAATATGGTAATGAACCAGGATGAAAAAAAAACTGCATTTGTTGAAAAACTCTTCACACAGCAGATGCATACAGAATACAAATGAGGTAAATTGTTGCATGCATATTGCGTATTTGCATATTACCCTGCTAACACAGAGCTGTTGCTAGAACATTGTTAGAATGTGATCTCAATGTTACTGAACATGGGCATCAGTGACCCCCATGACCTGGAGAGGACGAAGCAGGTAAAGATAATGGATGGATGGTTGGTTGGATGGAAGGATGAATGGATGGATAGTGGCAAATTAAAAAGTGAAATTCTAGCGTGTCATTATTTTAACCATTGTTGCAGTGTTTTCTTGAGGTGTCATAACAATATAAAACATTGCATGGTGCATGGTGCATCCATCCACATCCATCATCTTTAACCACTTCTTCCTTTTTGGGTCATGGGGTCACTGGTGCCTGTTTCCAGCTATTACTGTGTGAGGTGGGGGACAGTCTGTCCAGGGCCACATAGACACGAACGAGACAAACAACCATTCTGTTAAAGGCGTTGAAATTTCATTACTGTATTTCTTATAATTTTAAACCTTACTTTGAGTTTATCAAGTGTTTTGAGTTTCACAGACTTCACTGCTTTGTTCCTGTTTCTACTCGCTGCACAAGCTGTTTATCAGAAACTGTTGATGCCTGCACGAGAGAAATCATTAGTTTTCCGAGAACAGATAACCACAGAATGATCCAGAATGTTCCAACCCAGCCTTATCGCCTGGCAAAATGCGATGAGATGAAACTGCTGTGCTTAACCTTGCTGATTCCTGTTTCCACTCCCGCTTGCTTGAATAAAAGATGGACTCAAACTCCAGCAAGTTGGAGTTCACCCTGATCTTGATCAGGGTGGATTTCCCTCTTTGCAAAGAGCCATTGAAAATTTCACTCTGTTGTTTTGTGTGATTTATTTATTTAAAGGTGCAAGGGAAAAATACCCAACGCATTCACTCTCATTCACACCTGGTGACAATTTAGAGTTACCAATCAGCCTAACATGGTCTGTGGGAGGGCTGGGATTTGAACTTATGACCTTTTCGCTGAGAGCCAACAGCTCTACAGCTGCGCCTCAGTGCCTCCTGTATGGTGTGTCCTTTACAAAACAGTATAACTCAGTATTCACTGACTGCGCCTCAGTCTTTTTCAACATACGGCAGTTAACATGTCCATATGTGTCATATGATTAACACATTTACATTAAATAATGCAAAACCTACATTTTAGTACAAAATTATAAATAAATAAAAAAATCATTTTTAATGACAGTCCATCCATTTGATAAACAGGTTTCCCCTTTACTAGTTTGTCACTTCTTTGCATTAACTGGACATTTGACCAAACTAGTTCTACCTCTTGGTGCACTGGTTGAACAAAGACTTCTTCAAGTGCTTTATTTTTCCAAACTTGTCAGAGCAAAAGTTGCACTAGTCAGCAAAAGTGTCACACTAGTGCCTCAAAAGTCCCAACTGTGGCTTTTTAACTCACTAGTTAGCAACTGTGTTGTACTAGACACATGCTAAGCATTTAGTATGTCCAAACTCTACATACCACTGGTTGTGATTCTCAAATGATAGCACTAGTCAACTCGTATGACACATTTTTACCCATCAAATGCTAACTCAAAATGATTATTTATTGGCTCTTTAAAAAATGTCTTCACCTTAACTAGTGAGAGTAATATCCTGATGCATACTCAATAATCCAGGTAGAAAAATCTAAAAATGTTGTCAGGTCCAACTCAACTTAACCAGGACTTATTTTTATTTATTTTATTTTAACTAATGTAATGCTTTTAACTAGGGTTCCTAGTGTTGACAAGTTTATTTGAAAGTCACAAATCATTTACCAGTTGTCTAATTTTGACCTAACTAAATACAGTAATGTGTTTTCTGTAATGCTCACAAGTTGACTGGTGGAAGCTTTTACTTACTCTAAAGCTTTCCCTAGTTAACAAGTTAACATTTTATGCTATAGTTGACTAGTCAACATTTTTGGTCCTACTGGTCAACTAGTAAGACCTTTTGAGAGATACTACAGGTACTTATAGAAATAATTTGTTTTTACAGATTAACATACACAGCATTTAATGTTTACCAGTTAACTTGTATACCATAGTCACATCCTAGTTTGGTCCAATGGTCCACAGAAAAAAGGAGCATTTATTTAATGAGGCAAATCCCTTTAAGATCACAAATATTAAAATACAAAATATATATTTTGCAGGGAACCCTGGGCCTGAAGGCAGCCTAACATGTTTTTGGACAGTGGAAGGAAACTGGAGTCTCTAGAGAAAACCCAAGCAAATGTGACAAGAAAGGCTTGTGTCCAAGCTGGGGATTGAACCCAGGACCTTCTTACTTTAAGGCAACAGCACTAGCCACTAACCCATCCTGCTGTCCAACTAGGAAGGACATTAGATGTTGAATAAATTGCTTTTTATTTAATTTTAATTCATCGATATGTAAAGCCACCACTGTGATGATCTGTATAGCATTAAGACCTCCAAACAAATAAGTACAGTTTAGCAACACCTAAAAATCATGTTAAAAAAAATGAAATAAACAAAGATGAAACTATATATTGCACATCATTAAATATGTTTAATTTTAAACTGATAATTAAGATATTAGAAAAATAGGGCATTTTGAGTTGTTTAAAATACAAAATTAAGAGCAAAATTTCCAGTGTTGTAAAAAATGTCTTACATTCCTTCATATTGTCACATGTCTTTGAATCACTGACACCTCATGGCAACATTTCAGAAATATTTTTTATGATGTGCTGATAACGGCATTTTGCATTTTACTCTGAAAGTTGTTAGATATACATTACAAGAAATGTAATTATTGCCCAGTAACATTTCAGTAACAAAGTACAATTATCCTCTAAGGTAGGTTGTAACCAAACTAACAATAGGACACTGTAAATGAAACATCACAATTCTCAAATTTTGGAGACCTTTTTTTTCTGTTTTCTAAATGTCATTCTCAGATAAGAGCTACAGCTACTCAGGTATGTGAGTGTTAGTACAAAATACTTTGTGAATATTCAGTCCTAGAAACTTTATCAAAATAAATGTAAAAAAAAAATATATATATATATATGTAT
>JARVLU010000528.1:10675109-10695300 GCA_031762415.1 Simpsonichthys santanae | reverse complement strand
GTGAGGCATATTTGTTAGAAACAGGTCTAAGATGGAAGATTTTTCAGGACAGTTTTTGTTTGGTCTAGTGGGAGAGTAATAGCTAACTAAAGTAAAAATATGTAAAAATTCTACTTAAGTACAGTAAGAAAGTATTTCTACTTTGTTACATTGCAACACTGCTTGTCTACATTGAGAAAGTTACCAAAAGCTGGCTGTGGAATGATCTAATTTTCAGAGACTGTTTTTTTTTTTTTATTTATTTTTTTTTTTTATTATTTTTTTTCAATATTTGTAAGTCATAAAAATCAAAATGACAAGAAATAAATGCTTGAAATATTTCACGCTATGTGTAGTGGATCTGTATAATATACGAGTTTCACTTTCTGAAATTAGTGAAAAAATAAAATAATAAACTTCCTCACAATGTTCTAATTTTTTAGATGCACATGTGCACCTGCTATGTAGCTGCTAGGTAACTCAACAGGCACGTTTGTGGACTGTGGGAGGAATCAGGAATACCAGGAGAAAACCCACGCACTGAGCGGTGGACAGAAAGGTTGATGCCAAGATTTCATCACCAGCAGCAACTGCCTGCACCTCCATGTAACCAGAATGCTGACACCTCTTTATATTTATTAGATATATTTTCTGTTTTGTTATAGAAACATTGTGTTGTACAACATCAGCGGAGACATGACAAACGTTTACCCCTCATTGTGAATTGCTTGGGTGCAAGAGAACCATGTCAGTAATATGTAATTTTATTTTATTTTTTATTAAAAGCAAATGCTTTAGTAACATCATTTTACAATCATTTTTTTAAAGATATGATTAGTCATAATTATTTTAACGTCAAAAATCCAGTGAAGCTCATGAACAGGTTGCAGTGTGTGTGAGATTAGCTCATTAACAAACCAATGTTGTGCCAAAATATGATTCCCTGCCAAAACTCAACCCACATTTCTGGACCATTTAATAAAGTAAATCTTTTTTTTTTTTTTTTTTCAAATGCATCTTGTTATATTGTATAAGGTCTCTGAGGTTGTCTTTGGTTCTTTTCTCCAGATTTCTGTTGGTTTTAGATGATTTATGAACTTGATGACCTTTTGTTTTCATATTTGATTATTCCACTCAACATATTCACACTTGATTTTGGGAAACTGTTTTCGTTGTGTACCTTGTTGTCAGTTTTTTTTTTTCAATAATAAAAATAAACGAATACAAGAAATGAACAGGATGTAAATAATTACAGTTTATAGGTGCAAATAAGAACCCCATGCTGCAGCAGAAGATGAACCAAGGAACCGTGAACAGAACTGCTCTTGCTCAATAACACAATCTGCTGGTCTCTTTAGAAAAACAGATTGTGGTGGGTCACTCTGAGACCCAGCACAATCTGTGTGTTTCTGTTAGATTGTGCTCCTTCACATTAATGTAGAAAGTTTAAAAGTTACTGAAGACTTGTTAAAAATCTCTTAGAGGAAAGCTACAGGGGCTCATTTAGACGTGAAACTGTCACACTCAGTTCTACTAAACTAATGACACTAAAAGGAGCATTAAATTATGTTTAAAACATTATTTTGATGCCATTTCAACATTTTATTATTAATGTGTTACTGAGGCAGCTGAAGATGCAATCTTTCATGGATTTTCTGACCATTTTTAATAGGAATTATGTGGAAAGCTTTTGAACAACTAATATTTTACATGTTGTAGATAATTATATGAATGTGAGACGGCATGGTGGTCAGTGCCGTGGTCTTGCAATCTGAGGTTGCAGGTTCAAGCCCAGGCTGCGTCAACAAGGGCATCCGGCGTAAAACAATTACCAAATCTTTCATGCGAGTTTGCTCGCTGTGGTGACCCCCGAAGAAGGAAGCAGCCGGAAATAGCTTACTAGATAGCTATGTATATGAGCATCCTCAGTTTGGAAAAAACTGTTCAAACCTGACAGGACTGAATGTGAGTTGTAGCAAAAAAGATGGAGATGTGAAAAACCAGCTTGTTGTTTGTTTGTTTGTTTTTTATCCAGTTTTTTTTATCCATAGTCCAACAGACTATGCCTAGCCTAAAGATTACAAGGCATTGCCTTTTAACTAAAACACTAGAAATTATGGACAAGACCACCAACAGTCCAGTCTGAGCTGAAAGACACTGGAAGGGCAGCATGACCCAACATCAAATTGTGAACAGGCATATTCTTCTTCTTCTTCTTCTTTTGCATTTTCCCTCTTCAAATGTCTCCACAGCGAGTCATCCTCCTCCATCTCCCTCTGTCCTCTGCATCCTCTGTCCTCACTCCAACTACCTCTATGTCTCTCTAACTACATCCATACATCTCCTCTTTGTCATTTTCCTGGCAGCTGCAGTTCTAACATTCTTCTACCAGTATACCCACTATCCCTCTTTTGGACATGTCCAAAACATCTCAGTCTGGCCTCTATAACTTTATCAGTTGTTCAACATGTGCTGTACCTCATTCCTAATCTTATCCATCCTTGTCACTCCTAAGGAGAACCTCAACATTTTCATTTCTGCCAGTTCTTTCTCCTGTCTTTGTGTCGATGTCACTGTCTCCAGACCATACAACATCAAACTTAAACTGTGTTCATGTAAAATCTATTAAAGATATCACATGTACATCACTGACACATCTGACACTCTTTTCACCTCTACTACATTATTTGCTAACTCCTCCTCCCCTACTCCATTTCTCTTTCTATCCACACCGTGATAAAACAGTTTAAACCCTGCTCCCTGCTAATTTTTAAGTTTTTTTTTTGTAACTGATATTTTTATGTACTTTTTTTAAGAAACGTTTTATTTGAAACAAATTGAAATGCTAAATCCTTGAAAATTTTATCTTTAAAAAAAAAAACTCAAAACATTTAATTTATTACTTTTACCTCCTGTTTTCCTAGTTTGGATTTTTAGCTTCTATTTTGCAAGTTTTTATCTATTTCACTGTTTTAACTTTTAGCCACTGGTCTGTTGGTTACAGCTTTTAGCTACAGTTTGGCAGATTTTAGCTTTCAGATAACGTTTTGCTCATTTTACTTTTTAGACACTTTTATGCAGTTTCATCTATAGTGTTCTAGTCTTATCTTTTATCCATTGTTTTTACTAATTTTAGCTGTATACTGTATTGTTTATTTCTCACTATTTTTGCTCTATTTGCTAATTTTATCTTTTGAACTTCAACATTCAGTTTCATCCATCCATCCATTATTTTTACCTGCATATTTTTGGTCTGTGGGAGGAAACTGGAATACCCAGAGAAAACCCATGCATCCACCCAGAAAAGCCCCTGGCCTGGATTTGTAGGCTCTACCAGCTGTGCCACCGTGTCGCCACATTCTGTTTCAGCTTCATCAGTTTCAACAAAGTTTTCAACTCTCAGCCGTCACACAGCATTATTGCAGAAAATACCATTTCTCTAGTTCTATAATGCAAAACCTACTGGGATGTAACGGTTTATGAAATTCTGTTTGCATGAACTACTGTGAGATTATGGATGGTTTTAAGACAGCAGTAATCAACATGTGTTATAGATACATTCTGAATGGCCATTAGCTTGTCAGTTCTTTTAGAGCTAAACTTCATTGCTCTGAATATTTGTTTTTTGTTTAGTCGAGAACTTCTTTCGTCATTGATTTACGTTGTCTCTTGTCTTCTATATGTCTTCTAAAAGTATATTTTACAGTATAGAGTTGGACCTCTTGCTTGTAAAAGCTAAGACCAAGCGCACGTCATTGACACAGAATATGAATGAATAGCTTTCAATGAGCGAGGGAGCTTCAAGATGACCTGCGGGTCTTTTATTTGCTCGGCTGAAAAGATGACAGAATCTGTAGCAGTGCTCAAACAGCAGTTCATTACATTTTTTTTTTTTTGACACCAACTAATAGCGCAGCAGTACAATAATGGAGCTGAGCAACCTGCAGTTCAACACAAAGGCCTCATCAATGCCAAACGAGCTCTTCCACTGTCAGTCAGCTGAGAAAAGCAGGCTGGGAGGTTAAAAAGAGAGCTAACTCATTAAAGTGGGAGGACACTGGAAATTCAGCAGGCTTGGGCTTCTGTAATAACTTATCTCTCACATCACATATGGGTCACATGCACTGTTTTCTTCTATTTTAATCTCTGCACTGCCCATTACATTATGTAAATCCAGTTATAAATAAGCTTTGAGTGAGATCATACACACTGTAAATGCATATTGTTTCCTTTGGAAACATGGGTTGATCATGCACTTCATCTCTGAGTGCTTTCCATCCATCCATCCGTCCATCCGTCCATCCATCCATCCATCTGTTCATCTGCCTACACACACACGTGCACACATTTTACAGATTAGGAAACATTAAATAAAAGCCCTAGCATTCCTTCAAGGACAGCAAATGTCTCATTGCCTTTCATCCCAGAGGTTTAGACTAAGATCATCTGATGCTGAGAAAAAGGACCGAGTTGCAGCCGCTGTGGTCAAACCTTCAAAACAGCATTATGTACAGTCTCATGCAGTGTTGCAGGATCTCTGGTTATATGTGTTGTGAATGACTGTCAGCTACTACCACATCATGTTTAAGCTTAATTGGATTGTGGAATGGTTTGAGGAATGAAGCAAAAAAAATGCAAAAACAATGTTTACATTTGAGAAAATGCTCAAAACTGAACTATTGCAAAAATATATATGAAATACGGTTATGTATGTTGCGTTGTAGCCTGATAATTATGGTGAATTGTTCTTTTTTTATTCAGTTATTTGCAGATGATTGTTGTTTGATCCAATTGTTTGAAAGAAGGGGCAGATAAAATGATTTTTTTTTCTTCTTTCTGCTACCCTTCATTTTATTTACAAGTTGTATAAACCTAATTTGTGGGATTGTTTTGTGTTGTATTTTAAAAATGAATAAATTAAATAAAATAAAAAAGTTTAAGCTCATTCTTGGTAAAAGTGGTTATTTTTGTGCTGGCTAATTATGATTAGCTGTGCTGGCCACATAGTTGACCCATGGCCAAGCATCAGCTCAGGGCCCCTGGGCCAGCAGGGGGCTTCCAAGAGTGTTTGAATATTCACATAAAACTAATTGACTGATTGTTTAATCTGCATTAGGATTAATCATAATAATAATCAATGAGAGCTCATTTATTATTGTTTACTTCTTGTGTCTGGGATCACATTTCATGCGCCCTGTAGATCTTTGCTGACAGACAGGGTTGACTAATTTTTAGCTATTTTTTAGTCAAAGGTCTTGCACAATTTGAAATGCTCTGAACATGTGCTGGAGATGACTTTCAGCTACTCAAACATCACATTTTAGCTCAATATTTGTAAAACAGACAAGAGTTAAATATATTTTTTGGTAAGTTCCATACGCTGTGGCAGCCATCTTGAATCAGTTTGTAGGCTCCCAATGAACGTCTGCTTAAAGCTCCTTATAACCTTGGCCCAGATTTGGGTGGCCACAAGTTTATGGTACATTTTGAATAATGATAGACACACAAACACACACAGACACATTAATAAGCATTGAATGTCTTTATAATTTGAAGGTAACAACAAACAAGACATGGCAAATTGTTCTGTATATGACCAATTCAAAACTGCTGTCACAGCCAGTGGAATTTATAGAACATAAAAATGGCTATAAAACAATTTATTTTGCAGACATTGAACTGGAATGTGGTGTGGTAGTAGCTGGCAGTCATTCAAAACACAGACTGAGCACTAACAGATCATGCAGTATCAAACAAGATATTACAATACTGCATGAAATTGGCATAAAATGTTAGCGTTTCAAAAATGCTGCAGCTGTTTCTCTTTTTATGACGGGATGATCTTATTCAAAAACACGATATGAAAGGCAGTGGGGATTTACATTATTTTATGGAATGCTATGCTATTAATTTAACATTTTATTCTAATACAGCTGAAAAAGAATGTGCTTACTTTCTACTGCCACATCAGTAATTAATTTTCTATCTGACTGACGGGATTTATTCTTCACACTCAGTTTTACACGTTCAGTCAAAGAGCTATCACACAATGGCATGAAACACCATTGCCCATTTGTATTGTTAAGGCAAGCAGACAGTAATTAAAAGAATGGGCCATATTGTGCAGCCTCCTTTCTTTGAGCCTCTGACTCTGCTTTCAGTTTCTGCTTTTAAATCACTTTACCTGCCTACATCAGCCTTCATCACCTCCTCAGAGCACACATTGGCCTGGAGTAACAAAAGAATGACATTTAGTTTTTTTTTTTTTTTTTCCCCTCGTTTGCTTTTTATCAAATAATTCTCTATACTGTAGTTGCAAAAAAAAAAAAAAAAGTGAAGAATTTTCAGGAGGCAAGTCGAACAAACAGCTCCACACAGCGATCACCTGTATTTATCATCTGCTTGCCGAAAGGCAATAGGGTGGCAATGATGGTTTTGCCTGTGTGTGTGTGTATACTTGTTTTTACAGCAGAGTGAGGACCATTTGTGCCATAGTTACTATCAAAGTGAGGTCTTTGATGTAAAGTGAGGACCACTTCAAGGTCCTCACTTTATTTGCAGCTCTCCTGTGCTTTACTAGTTAGGTTTAGAGGTATGGTGTGAATTAAGTTTTGGTTCAGGTTAGAGTTAGCTATAGACCAATAATGGTTAAGTTTAGGGAAAATATCTGGGTTAGGCATAAATACATTAACAAAAATGAATGGAAGTCAATACAATGTCCTCAGTTTGATGCCAGCACGGATGTGTGTGTGTTTTCTGAATGTCCTCATCAGTCAAGGTTGTGTCTTATTATAGGTCATTAATAGTTGTCTCTGCTCAGCTGTGACCTTGGCACAACCGACTGAAGCATGTATGTACCATAGTAGGCAAAATTAGAGTGTGTGTGTGTGTGGGGTGGGGGGGGTGTACACTGAAAGGTGTCGCTCTGTTGAAAATGCTTACAGTAATAAGAATGTCTGTTTTGCGTGTATGTGATGACGTGCTGCTGCGGTCGTGATGACCAGTTAGTTTCTGCTGTATTGGTTGGTTAGTTGGATGGATGGATGGATGGATGGATGGAGGGATGGATGGATAAAAAGGGGTCAAAGAGAACTCACACTTGCGTACAGGAGGATGAAAAGCTTGTCAGTCACAGATTTAGTGCATCAACAGGACTGGGTGCTGCCACAGTAAAAGTGCTGCCACCCACAGTAAAAATGAGTTTGGCGTGCAGAACACTGGGTTTAGTTTGAGCTGCCAGCAGCTATTTACTCCTTGTTTTTCTCTTAGTCAGTCTGACAGATACAGTCAAATGCAAACCACACAACTTCCTCTAGTTCTCATCTCAAAGTGGAGATGTTGGTCGTGTAAGCATTAAAACGTGTCCTCTATGTTTTGAGTTAAGCTTTGTCATTAACACCACAATGGTCGGACATGTTCTTCTCTGAGCTTGAACCATGAAACAAAATCATTTCCTAACATTTACAACAATTATCAATTTCTCAATGACTTTAGACCAATTTAATGTAATGTCAATGTCAATGTCAATTTATTTATATGGCACATAAAAACAAAAGAAGCTGACCAAAGTGCTTTACAGTTAAGTCAGATACAATAAAATTTAAATTAAAAAAGAGTAAGAATGCATCTAGTGCCACTCAAACATAATAAAGTTAATATTACAACATACAACAATAAAATCAGCTCAAACTTTGTTCTCAGACTCTGGATCAAATGCCAAGGAATACAGATGAGTTTTGAGCAAAGAATTAAAAGTCTCAACGGCCTTTAAATTCTCGGGTAAACTGTTCCACAGCTTTGGAGCAGCACCCGCAAAAGCCCGATCACCTCTGGATTTCAGTCTGGATCTGGGGACATCTAAGAGGAACTGGTTGGTAGACCGGAGTGCTCTTACTGGAGTGTAGTAGATATTAATAAGATCACAATGTAATGTTAATGCTTAATGTGTTTACCAACTTTAGAGCATTCAGACTGGAAGTCAGAGGAAAAAAAGGTCAGTTTCTGTGTCGTCCAGAGTAGGTTTATAATTAATTTTGTGCAGAAGGGTTTTTATTTTTTCAACCTAATTATTGGGGAAGTATAAATTAATATTGTTACAGTGGAACCCGATTGAACACAAATAACAAAAAAGGCTCAATAGAAAACTGCACAATCTAACTTCCTGCTCATATTTTCAACCATTTGCTATAATGATCATATTAGAAATGATCACGTTATTTCTTGATCAGTCTGAAATTTACAACACAAACACATTTTTATTTGTTGTCTTCTGTTAACGTTGAGTAAAAGCCTTCATGTGACTGTTTTTGACAAACATCAAGAAACTTACAGTGGACATGCATTTACATCATCCAGCACACAGAAGTATTAAAACTATACATTTTGCATAAGAAGCCCAGTCAGGAGTAAGGTGAACTGATAAATTTGAGAAATAATAGACACTAGAGAAATTGCATTTCCTGCAAAAATGCAGTGTGAATGCTTATTGCAGAAGAACTTGCTGGAAAACAGCTGAAATTAGCTAAAACAAAATCTGAAATGTAGCTGAAATTGAAGAACAAGCCTAATGGAAGAAAGCAGAAAGAACATATTTGCTGAAAGTAGTTAAAATGAACAGAAGTGAGCACAACAATTTAGAAATTAGCTCAAATAAAAAATAAATAAAATAAAACGCTGAAATGAGCTGAAAAGTAGCTGAAAAGTAAAGGCAGAAAGAAGCTTAAATTACCAGCTGAAAGAGCAGAAAAAGCTGACACTTGCAGAAATAAGCTGAAATTTGCAGAAAGAAGTTGGAAGCACAAAACTGTTGTAGTTAGCAAAAATAATCTGAACCAAAAGGCTAAATATTTCAAAAAGCTAGAGTTGCACTATCAGAAGTCATAGCAGGGCTGTTACAAAAGAGCTGAATGTTTAGACATATGATTTGCTGAAATAGCATAAAATTTGTGGCACAAGAATGATACCGAAAAATATACAGAAATACAATGGATCACAATCATGTGGATGCTTCATAAGCATTCAATAATAATAACAAATAAATAAAAATGTTTTTGTAAAAGCACTTTTCTTAAAGTTGCAAAGTTCTGTGGCAAAAAAAAATAATAAAATAAAATAAAATAAGTTCCTATCTGTCTCACATGACAAATGTTTTGAGTTTTTTTGTTTTTGTTTGTTTGTTTGTTTTTTCAAGTGTGGATAAAGGTTCTGTGTGTCTAGGGTGCAGCCATCAGCCCTGTTTAGTTCACTTTAATCAAAGTCTAGTCTGTTTGCTTAGAACGTCCGGTTTGTTTGAGGAGGTGTGAATGCGCAATCGAACTCTGATCCAGACCCAAAAAAAATCGAACTCTGGTCTGCCTTACCTAGGTCTCAGTTTGGTTGAAGTAAACTCTGGCACAGTTCGAATGTGTTGTGAATGAAAGCGGACCGGAGACCGCTCCAAAAGCAGGAAGTGGACTACAGCGCAGGGCAAACAAATGTGTACTGTATTTCTCTTAGCTCATACGAAGCTGTCAACCGCCTTGTGTGAAAAATAACATTCTCCATGGTCTTCTGCCTCATCTTCCACTCAAGCTGAGTCTATTGTTGAAAAATGACAAAACAGAAATCCTAAAACCGCTAAAATTTGACGCCACTCAGTTTTTGTTTTTATTTCCAGAAGAAGACAAAGAAGTTCATTGTTGCCAGATCTCGCAATAGAAACAAGCAACCAGCTCTATGAAAACAAGCCCAACTGGCAACCCACCACATTGTGTAAAACAGGCCACTTTTAAACAGTACAAATATACATTTATTATGGCATTACACATAAACAACAGCAAAATTATGATAAACATTTTGAATAATATACTTTTAAGCTCTGATAGAAATTTTTTTTTGCATATGTAATTTTTTTCTACATATAAAAAAAAAAAAAAAATCCTGACATCTGCATGTGCGTGGAGCTCCCTGGTGGTCGGTCACAGTATGAGTGTTTGGGGGGGCGCGCCCACAGACCTATTTGTATATGTCTATGTGTGCACCTGTCGCCTCGCTAACTTGGGCGGGAGCAATAAGTAGGAAACGGGGGCGTGGAAGGGACAAACTACCTACTACCACTCGGCTTTTGCTTTATTGTGTGGAGCTGGGAGATAATCAACTAGTTTCACTTGGAAAGAAAGTCATGCCCAAATAAGCACTTCACGTTCAAAACAAGCCCAAAAAATGCGACTCACAAGATTTACATGTGACTTTAGAAAAACAAAACAAGCCCCACCGACACTTATAAGCACACTTGGCAACTATGAGTGTCTTCTTCAGAGTGTTGTTTCCGTCAGTAGTTCTTGGTGCAGCGCCACCACAGTTGAGGGGAGGAACAGGTTGGCTCGACTGACTCAGTGGAGTGTGAATGCAAACCGCACCACCTGAAAATGTAAACAAATGTTTCTACTGGACTATCAGGTGTGAAAACAACCATAGTTGCCCTTGGATTGTCAGAATCTAAACAGGTATCATGCAGTACTCGGACATTTTATCTCTAAACACAAAGTGGTGAATGTAACTGAAATACTGTATCCTTATTTCATCTGCACCAAATGAAAAATCCACTTTTCTAACCACCTGATTCTCCAACCTATGCATTTGTAGCCCCCAAAAAATTTACCTTAAGCTGCTCTTTTATACACTTTACTCAATTTCAGCGCTCCAAGCCTAATTATACTGCAATTGCAGTAACTTAGCGAGAAGGTCTAGGTTACTTTGTTCCACTTGTGCCCCAGCAGTGTGTCAGGTTCACATTGCAGTGTCCTGCAGAAGGAAAATATGCCAACAAAAATCAACTGAAAGTGGAGAGAAGCGAGAGAAGGGCTCTGGATCATCCTGTACACCTTTATCGATTTCTGTGTCCCATGTCCTGAGCTAAACACAGCTCAGGACAGTGTGGGAGACATTCTTCATGGGCATACCCTGAGTTTGATGGAAAAAAAGACACATGGAGAGTTGCTGAATTTGTCCCCTGTTTACAATGTGTCCTTTCAGGGTTGTTCTTTCATCTGCGGTGACACAGACTGTGCACACTGACATCTGCCGGTGTTATAAATCTATATACGTTGCTTTAAACAGACAGGCTGAATGGTCATTCCGCCACTCTGTCCTCCTAAATGTATTGAAATCCATCCTCGGGCCATGCTTGACCCGCTTGGCCTCATAACCTCTTGTGTCCTCAGGGATCGCTGGCATTTTTATTGGCTGAGCCTCTCATCTACTCTTGAAATAAATCTAAATGCAATGGAGAAACATTTCTTTTTGTTAATTTATACTGAAATCTATTCGGAAGTTTGTGTGAATTTAGACCTTTGGGTTTATTTTTAACTTTAAAACACAAGAGTTTTAAATTTCAGACCCCCACACTGCCAGTTTGGTTATAATATTTGCTTTGTACCACTGTTATGGCTCAAGACCCTCACCCACATTCATATGTTGCCTGAAGGGCCTAACAGTCGTCTGTTTGACAAGCAGGAACTCCAGTCTTGAAACCCATCGTGTTGTAGAGAGCAGTGTTGAGTTATGACCTCTGTATTTACAGAGGAGGCTACACAGATTTAAGGATGACAAACGAGACATCATCAGTGGTGATGATCGATAAATCCAGCTAAAATCAATTTTCTTTACCTTCTTTGCTTACAGTAGGCTCTTTCTATTCTATTGTTCCTTTTTGATTCAAGTTTAGATGGTGGCAATTGCTGAAAAAGATAGTATTGACTTCTAATTTTACCTAACTGTTCATATGTTTTAATTTGGGTATTTGTGCGGATTGTGTCTATGACCGCCTCATGAGTGTGTTTGCTTTGTTAAAACTCGGAAGGGTGGGGGGTGGGGGGTGGTGGCTCTGAGGGGACAGATGGCTCACGGTTTTCTCTCGTCTGGTGCTGTCTGCCTGCCAAAGATCAGGCAAAAACAGTTTCAGCGCTCTTCGCTTCATTCAGATGCGCAACACGAGCCAAAATGACTGACTTCTTTCACTCTTCCCGTTTTATAGATGGTTTTATGAGCTAATAAACATTACTGTGAAATCCACAGAATTCACAACAGATTTTATTTGATCATGGACAGACTGTAAATGCACATTTTTTTGCATGTGCCTCCTTGCTGCTTGTAAATATTCAGCTGAAGGTTTATAACACAGTTTCTGACTCGAGTTTATGTGTAGACTGGCTGCCAGACTTCAATAATTCATCAGGGGGATTTCTGTATCTGCTCTGTTGGGTTCCCTCAGTTTAAAGACATCATCATCAGCACGTGTCTTGGGTGGGATATAAATCTCACTTCCTTTATTCTCTGAGACGTTTATTAAATTACATTGCAAGTTGAAGCATATTTCTTGAAAGGACCATACGGATGTGTGTCTTTTAGTTCAATGTGCTCTTTTACTATGTAGAAATTAAGCTCTTCTTACTGTATATTCTTAAATGTGAGTTCATTTCAATTTTTCTTTTCAGTTTATTTTTATAGCGCCAAGACACAACAGAAGTCATCTCCAGGCACTGAACAGAAACATTCATAAAAATAAGTTAACAGAAGCATTCATTTATATATAAAATGATAAGTTAAATTATTTATCTGAGGAGCAGACTGCATTGAGTTTAACTCCATCTCTGAAATCTCATCTTGAGCAAACATGAAGGCGACAGTAGAAAGGAAAAACTCCCTCATGAGGAAGAAACCTTTAGCAGAACCAGGCTCAGGACAAGCGTCCATCTGCTACGACCGGCTGGGTTTGGTAGGAACAGATACACAATGGCAGGTCAAGAATCACATGTTATGATAGAAATAGTATCAAATGAAAACTGTTCAATTTTAACAATTCATTTAAGAAAATTAGTCCAGTTTGTCCTCTAGTTGTCTAAGCTTAAAGCAGCATAACAAGTCAACCCTAACTATAGGATTTATCAAAAAGTCTTAAGCCCAGTCTTAAAACTTGACATTGTGTTAGTCTTATAGACAGAAACTGGAAGTTGGTTCCACAAGAGAAGAGCCTGACCATGCTTTAAAAATATGATTATATCACAACCTATATATAGTAACATTTAACAGATTTTGATGCACTCAAAAAAAACAAAAGTTTCTTTTACCTGTACAAATCAGCCAATCAAACCCTGGTGTGTGACAAAAGCAGTTTTGACCTGTCTTGACTTGCACACAAGACCTTGGTGGAGTCTGGAGTCAAGATACTGGCATTATTGGGGAGTGGTGACTCAGAAGTTAGAGACGGTGGGCCTGTGATCGGAAGATCGCCGGTTCAAGCCCCGGTACCAACAACATCAAAATGTGGGTGGACAAGGTGAAACACCTGCCTCCACCGTCATTCGCCCCACTCTGGGCCCATGAGCAAGGCCCTCAACCCCCACCATCTGCTCCCTAAACAGGTCTCTCTTGAAAATGAGTTCTCGTGGCTCACTGAGACTACCTGGGTAAATAAACATAATAAAAAAAATATCTTTGGTCCTGCTAATCACATTTGATGCATAGCTTGTTTCAGTGCATCTCACTGATTTTAAATAATCACAGGATGTGAGGAGTTCAGCTGGCTTTCAATGTGGGTGTTAGCTTGATGTACTGCTGGGCTTAAGTTAGTGAGTTCTTCTTCCTACAGAGCCTTATTCAGGCAATTATGACTAGTTTTAAAAATCAGTCTAAAAATCTAATATCCACTATATTTTCATTTTAAGCTGCATAATTAAACATTTATCTTAAAATTGCTTAAACTTAAAGTATTTCAGTACAAAAAAAGCCAAATAAAGCAGTTTTTTTTTCATTCAACTTTTATTTAGACAGATAAGTCACATTGAGCCTAGAAGACTCATTTACAAGTGAGATCTGCTTAGACAGACAAAAAGTAATGAAACTGGACACATTAGGATTTTATCTGCTATAAATGGAAGCATTGCAAGATGGAACCATTATTTAAAGTATACATATTTTAAAGTACTTGAAAAAATATCTTGAAGGATCTTGAAGCTGTCTTGTCAGGCATTTGGAAAAGCTCACATTTTAGTTCCAACAAATGTTAAACAGCTCAGGCCTGCTGCTACAAGTCTTGTAGCAACTGTTTACAAAAAGAATTTGGAGCGGCCACACAGTTCACAAATTAGAATTGCTTGAACCAAACTGGCAGGCTTAGTTTTGTCATGCGTCTGCCATCAGTTCAGTCTGTTGAGCCACAACTCAAGATGTGACCAGCCTATTCATGGAGAATGAAAGGTTGCTGCTAACTGAAGCCTGAGCTTTGCTTTCTCAAATTTGATAAATGTGCAGGCAAACCCAATACCTGAAGTTTCTTTTGAAATGTAATCATCAGGAGCACATTAGTAACACGAGCAGTCAGATGATCTCACAGACCTTTCTTTAATAAACACAAGACTTTTTTGAAAGACAATTAAGGAAACTGTCCTTAACTAGAAGGCGTCTAAGACACTGAGATGAATTTGGCTTCAGTTCCGTTACTAAGCACTGTTCAGTGTCACCACAGTTGCTCACAAGTTCAAGATGTCTTTCTTATTCTCACATGGAATTACTTTATCTTGTTTATAGATGGTAAAACGTGCTGCGTTAAGACTAATATATTTAGCTTGAACATTTTGAGTGGTTTAACAAGGTTTTAAGGTAAAAGGTTATAAAAGGTTCCAAAGTCATATATAAAGCACACGTCTCTATTGGTTTTTCTTGGAAGAAGAGTCTGAAATAAGGGGTATATAGGTTCAAGTTCAAGATAATGTATTCGCATCACACGTGGTACATGAGGTGGAACAAATTGTGTGCACAGGGTCCCAGTTTCATCCAACAATAGCAAAAATATAAAGTGTAAAAAGAAACAGTATATAAGAATCTAAGATATAAACTAAACTAATGCCAAACGGAATGCTCCACTGCACACCTGTAGAAGGAGGTGAGAACTGAGCTTCACAGACCAGCTCATCTCAGCCGCTTGAGGAAGTAGAGTCTCTGATGTGCTTTCTTAATCACGCTATAGGCTGCTAAAACTGAGTTTAAGAAATTTTCATTGTTGTAGGTTTGTCTTTATACAAATAAAATACAGTACCTACAGCTTCTGTCTACATTGTCAGTAGCTGCTAACATGCTGTTCTAACTCCCAATGTTCACATTTTCTGCATGCTAGGAAACACAAATGTATCATATTATCATTAATCCTATGAATAATTTTGCCAAATGACAATTTCACATCACAAAATGTTATATTGGTGTTTTAATGGATTTGGAACAAGCTTAATTTTGATCTTAGGTGTTTTGCAAGAGGGAAAAAAAATCCACCATTTTAAGGCCCTTCTACATGGACACGGTGGGGGCAAACATAGGATTTTTTGTACGTTAATTAGAGGAAAAGTTCCACTTTGACACGGATAAATTCTATGTTTACATGCATCCGGAGGCATCTCCCCCCGCCTTCCCAAATTTGCTGTAGTTATCATGCTGGGTCATTTTTGGCGTTGTGAATTTTGTACTTTCACCAAATGCGCATGCGTGCTCCCTCAGCCTGCTCCTTTTCTCTGGGCTGAAAGCTCAGCTAACATCTTAACAACAGGTTGAAGCTGGATTTTAACTGAATTTTGAATAATAGTCGACAGATTTGACGCCAAGCAGGATCACTTCATCTAACAAGCTCTACACCTTTGTTCATTGGACCAGAACTGAGTCAACAATGTTGGACTTTACTCTGTGATAACCAGTAGCTGATTTACAGCAGGTAAATCAACATTTTTAATAATGTTAGCTTGTGTTTACATTGATTACTCAACAACCAACTGAGTTTTTTAAATTTTTTTTCCTGCGAGGTCGAGAAGGTATCCTTCCACTAGGCGGACCGGTTCTGAACGAGGCTCGGCCCAGGTGTGCTGCAGGAGGATGTCGAAGAGAGATGTCATGTTGGATGAATTATATAATTCCCCTCATTTCTTTTCCCCAATCCATTCAATATTTTAAGCTGCATTGAGTAAAGCAGTGACAGCCTGAACGAGCCAGATGAACAAAGTGGGACCAGTTTCCAGATTCCAGGATGAAAACAGAGCAGAGTCCAGTTCATTAATGCCGTTGACAGTTCGGTTAACGTGCTTTTAATAGTGTGCTCAGTTTAATTATAAGTGTTTGCGTGAGATACAATTTGTGGTGTTGAATAAATAAATAAATAATAAACCTGGTGTCTTCATTTCAACTTTAATAACTTGCAACATGTTACGCATCATTTAAATCACGTAACATGAGTCCAGATAGCTTCATTTAGCTCAGATAACTTTATATATCTCCCATGCTAACATTAATAGTTTATTGTTAACCTGTTATTATTTAGTACATTTAGTATGTTACAGTGCAGCGCGATGTGTGCACCTGCCTCGTTCTTTAAACAGCGATACTAGAACTGGATCTGACTGTCTCTTGTTGGTCACAGCAGCTAGATTCTGACGTAGATTAATTAAATATGAGACTCAAAATATATTCCATCAGTTGTAGTTCAGAAAGCGGTGTGGGTCCGCAGCCATTGTTGATAGAAGTATGCTGTATATCCACGTGTACGTGTGCGCATGTGGTTTAACACAAAGCCTCAGCGGGAGATGTTCATGTTGTCAATAGGCGGTCAGCAAAAAATCTCCACTCTGGAAGATGGGTTCAGAAACCTCCGGATTCAAAGAGCGGGGGCACTGGTGTCGTGTAAATGATCAGCAGAACTGCAGAGAGAAAGGTGCGGTTTCACTCAAAATAACGCACCATGTAAACGGCCCCTAAGAATACGGACCTGTTAGGGTTCAGCAAGTGTCAAAAGGTTAAACGAACAGGAATGAGCAGGTTAAACTAAATCAACCCTTTGTCTTCAGACCTCCACATTTCGTCACTTTTGCACATGCACAATAATGTTTCAGTGGTTGTATTAATATACGTTACTACTTAAAAAAAAAAAATCATTTTTATGTTGATCTAAACATGGTTCAGATATCTCCACTGACATGCAATCATTTAAACAATATGTACCTACCAGATGTCATGCGGGCTGCAGATTTAAGGATAATGAATATCTTTCACCCAAAGTATGCATTTTTTTAAACGTCTTTTGCTTGAATAACTCCAGTTCCTTGATGGAAAATCTCCTCTTGGAAAGTGAAAGGAAAGGTCCAACATGTTGACGTGAATTAAAGCAGTTTCCTGAGCTGTTTTACCTCTCAGGGCACTTTTGGGTTTCCTGTGAATATTACATCCACTATCACGCTGAGAAAAGAAACCTGATCCCCACAAGAAACTGGGTTGCTTTCTTTCCTCCTTATTGCTCTGACTTTTGATTTATTATTTGCCCACACAGAACAAGCTTTATTATTACCCCAGTTTGGCGTCTCATCTGTCTTTGTTTGCCTCTATCAGGACTGTCTTATTTCCTTTTGTGGCATCAGATTTTTCTTGTGCCTTCTGTTTCACTGTGCTGGGATTTAGCCAAGCTCCAGTCACAGGGTGTACTGTTGAAGTGTGGATGTGCTCACTCCTTTATAAACATAAAGATACTTTGTATGATTAAAACATGCTTCAAGAGAAGCAGGGATGTGTGTGCACAGAGAACTCTGGCTGTTGGAACTTACACTTTCTCTTGAGATAATATTCACACACAAACCAGCTTTATTCCAGAAACTCCTGAAGGTATTTCAAAATGAAGCTCTACATCTATATTTCACGTGCATTTCTGCCTGTGGAGGTGGAAGTGGGGAATCCTGATGATTTGCTGTTTTTTGGTGTCTTTTATGCAGAGGATGAAATGTGTCTGGTTTTATGTACAGTACAGTGATTGTGGATGCAAGACATGAGTCAGTACAGAGCTGGTTTGTGTCCATATTTTTGATGAAGTAGCATATTGATAATTTACATATTTGCAGTTCTTTAGGTTCTCATTCATTTACTTTTTCTGCACGTGTTTTATCACACAAAACACATTTTCCAATATAAAAGTTTTTGGATATGAATTTATCTCATCTAAGGAATGCCATCAAGTCGCAATAAACCATGTAGATGTTAAAAAAAAAAAAAAACCATTCCTCATCTGACAGGATGACAGTAATGCTGCTTTTATGTATCATCACTTTAATTAGTTGAATCTCAAATTTGGCGAGGAAATAGAAAGTCTGTACACCTTGAGCTGATTAAAAATGACAGACTTTATCATTTCTTCATTTTTTAAGATACAAGCTACTGCTACGTTATGCTCCATATATTGGAAATTTGTGAAAATCTATCACTTGTCAAACATAAAAAAAACCCACATTGTTATAAATCCTAACAGACTGTGGACATTTGTGTGAATATTTGCATTCATGCTTCTCATATTATTTCCCTCACTGTAAGAATTAATTAAAGTGTTTTTAGTTGTTTAGAGTATAAATTGACAGCAGATATATTCATGAGCTGTTGTGCTTACATCACAATACAAGTTGTACACTGCAATAATGGGCTCACTGGAACAATAAATCCTGCATGTTGTGCATCTTATCTCTGTAATGAGGCGGCAGAGAAAAGTTCAAAAGTAGAAATAACTGGTGAAAAAAGGTGTTTCAGTGACAGACGTTGACAGATTCTATTGTGTTTCACTTCAGGGTTTCAATAAAATAGACCCTCAGTGAAATAATAAAAACCTGAATAAAGTCACTTGATTTTTTTTTTTTTTGTTCAAGCCAAATAAAATCATCCTATTTAACAACATATGCAAACAGCATTTTGTGCAAAATAATTTTAAACTTTAAGATATGACCATTGAAATATTAGAAATATTGTCCACATGGTAAAAAATATTTTTTGAAATAGTTTTTTATTAGAAATTCTTTAGCTGACATTTTCTTATATATACTCTATATTTTTCTGGTGACTGTTCAATAAGAAATAACTGCAGCCATGTGCCGCTGTTGTACATCCTCCTTGTGAACTAAACATATTATTGTATATTTAGTATTATATTATAATACTGGCTCAACAGCAGTATTACCGTATATTTTAGGAAATATAATAGCCTAGGGTTGGTTGTCATTTCAGATATGCCAGTGTGAGGATTTAGCAGACACAACTACAGTATTAATGAAAAATACATTTTAATCTTTAAAGCAACATGTATTTTGTTAAACGCTCAGCTGCAAAAACTTTACAAATGGTTTATGTTGTACCCAGATAAAGAAAATCTAATGTAGCTCAAAATTTTACTACGGTCAAAAAATTTAAACATTGAAAGATTTGAAACTTAAGCTTTTATGTGTTTTTTACATCAATTTTGCAACGTAACTTTGTCTGGCTGTTAGTATTCGTACACCCCTGCGAAGTAGCAACATTATATTATATTTAGTACTTATACAGTACATATTTTAAGCTTTTTATAAGCTCTTCCCACACTCTTGCAATATTCTAAACTCTCAAACCTACGTCTTAATAACATACATATATGTACTGCACAGTAGCTGTAGCAAAACTTTATATGGGGACTACCAGCCTTAGTCCAGTTCTGGTCAGGTTCTGATCAGCTCTCTGCAGCCGTTGAGCACCAAGATGCTTTTAGAGAGAGCCGGATTTTCGGAGAGAGAGTCAGACCTTCAGAGAGCCAGCCAGCACAAAGTCAAAATAATCTGGAGAAATTTGATGAAAAAAGTCTGGGCCAGCTCCGGAGAAGACACTGGAACTAGGAGCAAAGCCTCCCCACACAAAGGCTCCCTGCGCTGGCAAACAGCACTCTGATTGACTGATGAGGCTGAAGTAGATCTGGTCCAGTTCTGATCGGCTCAATGCAGCCACTGAACGCTGAAGTCACTACGAATAAGGACCGGACATTTTAGTCAGGTTCAGATCAGATCAAAACTTTCCTTCCATTTTGGCAGAGAGCACATGGCTGATAGCACTGTTGAATTTTGGGAAGTGCACTGTTGCCTTGTGGGTAATGTATGTATTTTGGCCCGGCAATACAGTATAGAATTATTGAAAGAAAACTATAAAATGGCGGGGCCTATCAGAATATTATTTTTGGTCATTTTCTTCCCAGCCACGTGAGAGTCCAGTGATATTAATGTACAGTCCTCAATTTTGTATCTTGTACAATGTTTTGTGTCCAATGTTATGACTGTACGTCCACAAAGCACGACAGAGTGAGTCCTCAGAAGCTGAACTGTGAAGTAGCGAGGGACTACTGTATAATAATAAGAAGGCAGGGACGGAT
>JARVLU010000528.1:10571314-10585800 GCA_031762415.1 Simpsonichthys santanae | reverse complement strand
TGCATCCAGAACGTATTCACAGTTCACCTGTTCCACATTTTGTTATGTTACTGCCTTATTACAAATGTTATTACATTCATCCATTTCTTTAAAATTCTACACACAATTATGACAATGTGAAATTTTTTTTTTTAGAGATTTTTGCAAGCTTAGTAAAAATAGCAACTTAGAAATCACATTTATGAAGGTATTCACAGCTTTTGCCATGAAGCTCCAAGTTGAGCTCATGTGCATCCTGTTTCCACTGATCATCTTTAAATAGAGTCCACCTGTGGTAACTTCAGTCTCACACCTGTCTATAGAAGGTCTCACAATGTTTCTATCTCATTATCTCCCCAGTTTCTTTCATATTCTTACACTGAACCTTATAATTGTTGGAGCTGGTGTTGTAATGGCTAAGTTTTATCCAAACATCGGATCCATTATAAGGTATGTACACTTTTAGTAGTTATTTACAAATATCTGCGTTATCTGACTGATTAAAGCTGAAGAGAAAGAGGAAGACTAAGAATGTTGTTTACGTGAAGATATCCAGTGGTTGGTTATGCGAGGCGCTCATCATTTCAGAATAATGACCGTCTTAAAGCAAAGGAGTCAAAGAGGCAGAGGTGTTCCAGAAATAAAAAAAAGTTCAAGGTGCAGGCTGTGCAGGGATACTCATTACACAGCTCCCGAGCCACATGCGGCTCGCCATGCTTTATTGGTGGCTCTCGTGACGGGTTGCAACACAGCCAATACATTTTTAAAACGTGCTGGCACATTGTGCAATAATTTTGCTTGTCGGCTTAGACTTCTTTGATGCGGTTTTACGAATAATGTGTTAATCTACTCGGTGAGGAGCAGGCAGGTCCAACTGGCTGGTAGAGGTTAAAAAAAAAAAAGTACTGTTAAGCTTCAAATGGATCAGTTGATCTTCACCGACTGTGCACGTCCACTGACCCGCCGGTCAAAAGACGTAAAAAAATGTCCTGTTAATCTCAGATGGATCAGCTGATCACCGGCCGTGCACGTCTCCGCACCTGCTGTCATCTGCGGTGAAGGAAGTAGGAGCATCTTACAGGGCTGGTTCTAGACATGGTTACATGAGGGGGCAGGAGCAAATGTGAAGGGGGCATCTTCATCCGTGCACATATTACAGCATATTCACTGTTGAGCATGGACTTTGGTATTCATTGTTATTGTTGGCGTGTGTTTTCTTCATGGGATCGGGGGTCCATGCCAACATTAACATCAGTAAAAAGTACAAGAGAGCACGGAGAAGTACAGGTTGAAAGAAACACTATAGGAGAGGAGGTGACCCAGAGTGGTGAAAGAAGCATTAAGATAGTGACACCAATGGATTGCAGGGACATCTGTTCAGGTCTTTATGAAGATATGGTGCAGACTTGAGGAAAGATGTGTGTTTGTGTGAGCGAACAGAGTATGGTTACACAAAAGCCAAGCAATGACTTCGCAGGGTGGAGTAAGATAAAAGAGATAAGACGGTGCAGCTTTTACTGCACCAGGTTCAAAAGAAAATACGTGTTGTGTGACAGAATGGGTAAAAATCGTGTATTATGCCAAATGTTTTTAAATATGATCATGTTTTCTTCCACTTTTTGTATTTGTGGGGTATGCAATTACCGTAAATGTAGCACATGCTTCAGTTAAGGCAACCATTTTCTAGTCGACCACCATGATCAGTTGAAAAAGCAGTAACTCTCTTCCATCCACTGCAAAACCCAAGTGCATGCAGAAGAATTCATCCGTGAATTTCCCCCCTGGGATTAATAAAGCGTCTAAGATTCTTCTGTAACTAAAGCTTTTGGTGAAAGCATCAGTCCTGAGACTAGAAAAGCTGAGCACAGTGTCTAGAAAGAGTCAGATTTCCACAACAGCATTTACATTTGTTTCTTCTGTTTTCCTTTGCAGATACTCTGGAGCCATTTGTGGACTGGCTTTAGTGTTTTTATTTCCTGCTTTAGTCCACATGATCTCTCAGAAACAGCAGGGGAAGCTCAGCTGGCCATCAGCTTGTTTCGACAGTTTCCTTATCATCCTGGGCATGGCCAACGTAGTTGCACAGTTTTTTATGTGAGAAGCAGTCCTTGGTCTGCTCAACGTGTCACAGTGCATACAGCAGCTCTCTGGTCAAGAGCTTGGCTGGAACTACAGTTCTGCTTCCAATACACCACAGCAACTTCTGCTCCTTCCATTTAATTAGTCACAATTGTGTTACTGTTATGGGAAAACAAAGTTCACCTTCGTTCAATTCTAGGATTTTACGCAGTGCTGACTGGTCCACAGAGGCACGTGGGGCGGAGCCTCACCTAAAAAATTATTTTTCCCCACAAAGTAGTTCCTCTTCAAGTTTATTTTGTCTGTTCCCTTCTTCAGGGGTCACCACAGCAAGAAAACTTGCATGGAAGATTTGGCAATTTGTTTTACTCCGGATGCTCTTCCTGACGCAACCTGGGCTTGAACCCGCAACCTCAAGAATACAAGACCAGGGCACTGACCACCAAGCTAGTTCCTTCTATTAAATAATGCTTATTACTGATTTACTGAGCTTGTGTATTGGCTAAAATGATTTTTAGCCAGTCATCCTCAGTTCTTTATATATTCACCGTTATGGGGCAGCACCGTTCAACGACTCGCGTTCGTCAAGCAGACCCAAACGTGCGGCCAGTGATCTGAACGGGCAGGTCCAGTAGTTTAATTTGTGCCCTGTGGACACATTCAGCTTGTTTTAGCACATCAATACGACCACAACTGACTCTAGACCTGTGAGCTCAATGAAGATATAGCTGCAGTGAAACCTGCTGAGTCCAACAGTGGAGATATTATGCTTTTAAATCCATTTGGAGCAGGCAGACGGGACCAGAACAGAAAACTGAGAAGAAGAGAGGGAATTCTTAATAACTGGGAAAGATTAAATCATGTCATCTGGACCAGTTTCTTTAAGTGGGAAACGTTTTGTCTTCCAGATGGGAAGACTTCTGAGATTTGACCCGGAGCTTGGCTTGAAACACAGCAGTCAAGGATGCTTATGGGACAGATCCTGGTTGGACAGATGAAGTCCTCCAGATGAGAGATGAAATGTTTTTCACAAACTGGTCCAGATGACATGATTTAACCTTTTTGGTTGTTATCTACCTGGATGATTGAGCTCTTTTCAAAAACCTGGACAAACCTGGTGGGACCTTCTTTAAAGAGTTTTGTGACCTGTGTGCTTGTGGGTCAGTGGTTAAAGCACTGCTCTTGCAACTGTACGATTGTGGGTTTGATCCCAGCCCAGTTCTTTTATTTGATTCAGTGATTTAAGTTTTTACTTTTTCTTTTTTTTTTTATTTATTTTGTTACTGGTACTTCACTGAACTTTGTTTCTTTATGTATTAGTCATAAAATGTTCTAGTCTTTACCAAGAAATGGATTTTATTTATTTTTTCTAATTTAACCTCAAATGTACAAAAGCATGGGACAGATTCCACCATGACATTATATATTTTTTAAAAGAACCAATCAAAAATTTAAAAGCTGTGTATGGATGAACTAAGTCCACTCTTGTTTTATAAGATTTACGAGGGAAAGTAGAAGCCTCAGAAGGGTTAAAGGTCATTTCCATACAATCTGGAGTCCTTCGTTCTACATGCACAAAGTAAACCAAGAGCATCCTCAGACTATGACCTCAAATAGCTGGTTCCATTTTTGTTTAGGTTCAGGACAGGACAGCTAGACAAACACTGAACAAGCATGGCTTGTTTAGCAGGACAAACTTGTTTTTTGTTATTAAAAAAAACAAAAAAAAACAGCAAAGATTAGATTAGCCAAGTTGCATTTGAACAAACCACACGGCATTTGGAAAAACTTACTTTGGAAGGATGAGACTATAGATATTTACCCACAATGCACAGTGTCATTTTTCAAAATAAAACTACCTCAACCTGAGCAAAATGTGGTGGGGACTTTGAGAGCTGAGCGAACTGAAGCAATGTTGTAAAGACGAGTGGACCAGATTTCCTCCTCAACCATCAGACTGATGGTCCTACAGAAAAAAACCACGGAGGCTTTTTGCTGCTGGAGATGGTTCTACAAGTTGTTGAGCAGCTTTTTCATTCTGGTTTCATTTTTATTAAATAAATAATGACATGTTGGAATCTGTTAATACTTGAGGTTAGATTTCAATAATTATAGAATTCATAAAGACCTGATCATTTTATTGCATCTTAAAACTTACAACCCTAGAACTGAGCAAGGGTGGACTTTCTTTTTTCCATGGCTGTAATTTAAACATCACCTACTGGGCCAATAAGTTTGTAATGTACCAAAAATTATGAACTATTTTAATTCATGCAATCCAGGCTTCTTATTTTTTTAATAGGTTGAAAGTTTCTTCAAATGCTGATTACGTTTGCTTCAGCTGATGTGATGATCTTGTCAGACAGAAGCTGTAAAATGTGTGAAACTCAATAGCCTGAGAGATGAATGTTTGAGTCGCCCTTAATGTATGCAAGTATTTATAAAACTATTTTCACTAAACAATGTAGCATTGACTTCAAAAGGGAAAAAGTAGTTGCACCCCTGAATTTCATGACGTTGCTGCTGCTTGAAAAGTTGCCTTGCTGCTATTGCTAGCTGCTACAGTTTGGTTCTGTGTTACTTAGGGTTTGATCCAAGTGAAAGAGAATCTGCTTCGTGAAGTTTTATCGTTGCTGTTTGAGAAGTCGTCTTGCTGTCACTTCTTCACTGCAGCCGTTTCCTGAAGACTCTTAAAGGGATCTTCCAGCTAATTTGAAGTGGTGTTTGCTGTAAAACTTGTGAACAGTTTTTATCTTCAATGTTGTAGAAAGCTTTTTTAACAGCCACAGTTAACATCCAACAAGACTGACGAGGTCATGACTAAAATTAACAGAGCTGTCATCTTAAACTACTCCAGTCTAATTTGTAGCTGTTCATTCAAATGCCATTTTATACAACATGGTCAGTCTTCCAGTACTGTATTTATTTCCATAGAGTTTTGTGGTTATTTACAGCAGCAGCAGTGAACTTAACTCCTTCAGTGCAGCCTGGGCTCAACTCTGATGGTAATTTTGTAACATTTCTGCTGGAAGAACTCTGTAATGTGAAACTGATTATGTAAAGGTTTAATAAATAGGAATTGCATGTACTGTAAGGTTTAAAAGTACGGATGCACGATATTGGATTTTTGGCTAATATCCGATGTATGTTAAAACTTATTTAGCTGATAACCAATATAAATACTTTTTTTTTTTCTAGACCTACTAACAGAGACTGTAGTTTTCTCTGCAGTGGAATTAAAAACATTATTCTGCATGGTCTTTGTCAGTTTGGCCTGCTGCCAAATGCAGATGCTGAAAGGGGGCTGAAGATAATGGAACGCTTCAACTTGGATTATATTTAATGTCAAGTTTATTCATGACATTTACTCTAACATGACAATACTCAAACAGTGCAAATTTGTAAAATTTCACAAATTAAAATTAACGGTGTGCGACATAACGTTGTGCTGGCACTGCAGACATCCTTGTCACTGGGTTGTAATACAAAAACCGCAACTTTGTGTGTGTGTGTATGTATGTGTGTATATATATATACATGTATATATATATATATATATATATACTGTATATATACAGTATATATATACTGTATATATACAGTATATATATACTGTATATATACAGTATATATATATATATATATATATACATGTATATATATATACACACATACATACACACACACACAAAGTTGCGGTTTTTGTATTACAACCCAGTGACAAGGATGTCTGCAGTGCCAGCACAACGTTATGTCGCACACCGTTAATTTTAATTTGTGAAATTTTACAAATTTGCACTGTTTGAGTATTGTCATGTTAGAGTAAATGTCATGAATAAACTTGACATTAAATATAATCCAAGTTGAAGCGTTCCATTATCTTCAGCCCCCTTTCAGCATCTGCATTTGGCAGCAGGCCAAACTGACAAAGACCATGCAGAATAATGTTTTTAATTCCACTGCAGAGAAAACTACAGTCTCTGTTAGTAGGTCTAGAAAAAAAAAAAGTATTTATATTGGTTATCAGCTAAATAAGTTTTAACATACATCGGATATTAGCCAAAAATCCAATATCGTGCATCCGTACTTTTAAACCTTACAGTACATGCAATTCCTATTTATTAAACCTTTACATAATCAGTTTCACATTACAGAGTTCTTCCAGCAGAAATGTTACAAAATTACCATCAGAGTTGAGCCCAGGCTGCACTGAAGGAGTTAAGTTCACTGCTGCTGCTGTAAATAACCACAAAACTCTATGGAAATAAATACAGTACTGGAAGACTGACCATGTTGTATAAAATGGCATTTGAATGAACAGCTACAAATTAGACTGGAGTAGTTTAAGATGACAGCTCTGTTAATTTTAGTCATGACCTCGTCAGTCTTGTTGGATGTTAACTGTGGCTGTTAAAAAAGCTTTCTACAACATTGAAGATAAAAACTGTTCACAAGTTTTACAGCAAACACCACTTCAAATTAGCTGGAAGATCCCTTTAAGAGTCTTCAGGAAACGGCTGCAGTGAAGAAGTGACAGCAAGACGACTTCTCAAACAGCAACGATAAAACTTCACGAAGCAGATTCTCTTTCACTTGGATCAAACCCTAAGTAACACAGAACCAAACTGTAGCAGCTAGCAATAGCAGCAAGGCAACTTTTCAAGCAGCAGCAACGTCATGAAATTCAGGGGTGCAACTACTTTTTCCCTTTTGAAGTCAATGCTACATTGTTTAGTGAAAATAGTTTTATAAATACTTGCATACATTAAGGGCGACTCAAACATTCATCTCTCAGGCTATTGAGTTTCACACATTTTACAGCTTCTGTCTGACAAGATCATCACATCAGCTGAAGCAAACGTAATCAGCATTTGAAGAAACTTTCAACCTATTAAAAAAATAAGAAGCCTGGATTGCATGAATTAAAATAGTTCATAATTTTTGGTACATTACAAACTTATTGGCCCAGTAGGTGATGTTTAAATTACAGCCATGGAAAAAAGAAAGTCCACCCTTGCTCAGTTCTAGGGTTGTAAGTTTTAAGATGCAATAAAATGATCAGGTCTTTATGAATTCTATAATTATTGAAATCTAACCTCAAGTATTAACAGATTCCAACATGTCATTATTTATTTAATAAAAATGAAACCAGAATGAAAAAGCTGCTCAACAACTTGTAGAACCATCTCCAGCAGCAAAAAGCCTCCGTGGTTTTTTTCTGTAGGACCATCAGTCTGATGGTTGAGGAGGAAATCTGGTCCACTCGTCTTTACAACATTGCTTCAGTTCGCTCAGCTCTCAAAGTCCCCACCACATTTTGCTCAGGTTGAGGTAGTTTTATTTTGAAAAATGACACTGTGCATTGTGGGTAAATATCTATAGTCTCATCCTTCCAAAGTAAGTTTTTCCAAATGCCGTGTGGTTTGTTCAAATGCAACTTGGCTAATCTAATCTTTGCTGTTTTTTTTTGTTTTTTTTAATAACAAAAAACAAGTTTGTCCTGCTAAACAAGCCATGCTTGTTCAGTGTTTGTCTAGCTGTCCTGTCCTGAACCTAAACAAAAATGGAACCAGCTATTTGAGGTCATAGTCTGAGGATGCTCTTGGTTTACTTTGTGCATGTAGAACGAAGGACTCCAGATTGTATGGAAATGACCTTTAACCCTTCTGAGGCTTCTACTTTCCCTCGTAAATCTTATAAAACAAGAGTGGACTTAGTTCATCCATACACAGCTTTTAAATTTTTGATTGGTTCTTTTAAAAAATATATAATGTCATGGTGGAATCTGTCCCATGCTTTTGTACATTTGAGGTTAAATTAGAAAAAATAAATAAAATCCATTTCTTGGTAAAGACTAGAACATTTTATGACTAATACATAAAGAAACAAAGTTCAGTGAAGTACCAGTAACAAAATAAATAAAAAAAAAAAGAAAAAGTAAAAACTTAAATCACTGAATCAAATAAAAGAACTGGGCTGGGATCAAACCCACAATCGTACAGTTGCAAGAGCAGTGCTTTAACCACTGACCCACAAGCACACAGGTCACAAAACTCTTTAAAGAAGGTCCCACCAGGTTTGTCCAGGTTTTTGAAAAGAGCTCAATCATCCAGGTAGATAACAACCAAAAAGGTTAAATCATGTCATCTGGACCAGTTTGTGAAAAACATTTCATCTCTCATCTGGAGGACTTCATCTGTCCAACCAGGATCTGTCCCATAAGCATCCTTGACTGCTGTGTTTCAAGCCAAGCTCCGGGTCAAATCTCAGAAGTCTTCCCATCTGGAAGACAAAACGTTTCCCACTTAAAGAAACTGGTCCAGATGACATGATTTAATCTTTCCCAGTTATTAAGAATTCCCTCTCTTCTTCTCAGTTTTCTGTTCTGGTCCCGTCTGCCTGCTCCAAATGGATTTAAAAGCATAATATCTCCACTGTTGGACTCAGCAGGTTTCACTGCAGCTATATCTTCATTGAGCTCACAGGTCTAGAGTCAGTTGTGGTCGTATTGATGTGCTAAAACAAGCTGAATGTGTCCACAGGGCACAAATTAAACTACTGGACCTGCCCGTTCAGATCACTGGCCGCACGTTTGGGTCTGCTTGACGAACGCGAGTCGTTGAACGGTGCTGCCCCATAACGGTGAATATATAAAGAACTGAGGATGACTGGCTAAAAATCATTTTAGCCAATACACAAGCTCAGTAAATCAGTAATAAGCATTATTTAATAGAAGGAACTAGCTTGGTGGTCAGTGCCCTGGTCTTGTATTCTTGAGGTTGCGGGTTCAAGCCCAGGTTGCGTCAGGAAGAGCATCCGGAGTAAAACAAATTGCCAAATCTTCCATGCAAGTTTTCTTGCTGTGGTGACCCCTGAAGAAGGGAACAGACAAAATAAACTTGAAGAGGAACTACTTTGTGGGGAAAAATAATTTTTTAGGTGAGGCTCCGCCCCACGTGCCTCTGTGGACCAGTCAGCACTGCGTAAAATCCTAGAATTGAACGAAGGTGAACTTTGTTTTCCCATAACAGTAACACAATTGTGACTAATTAAATGGAAGGAGCAGAAGTTGCTGTGGTGTATTGGAAGCAGAACTGTAGTTCCAGCCAAGCTCTTGACCAGAGAGCTGCTGTATGCACTGTGACACGTTGAGCAGACCAAGGACTGCTTCTCACATAAAAAACTGTGCAACTACGTTGGCCATGCCCAGGATGATAAGGAAACTGTCGAAACAAGCTGATGGCCAGCTGAGCTTCCCCTGCTGTTTCTGAGAGATCATGTGGACTAAAGCAGGAAATAAAAACACTAAAGCCAGTCCACAAATGGCTCCAGAGTATCTGCAAAGGAAAACAGAAGAAACAAATGTAAATGCTGTTGTGGAAATCTGACTCTTTCTAGACACTGTGCTCAGCTTTTCTAGTCTCAGGACTGATGCTTTCACCAAAAGCTTTAGTTACAGAAGAATCTTAGACGCTTTATTAATCCCAGGGGGGAAATTCACGGATGAATTCTTCTGCATGCACTTGGGTTTTGCAGTGGATGGAAGAGAGTTACTGCTTTTTCAACTGATCATGGTGGTCGACTAGAAAATGGTTGCCTTAACTGAAGCATGTGCTACATTTACGGTAATTGCATACCCCACAAATACAAAAAGTGGAAGAAAACATGATCATATTTAAAAACATTTGGCATAATACACGATTTTTACCCATTCTGTCACACAACACGTATTTTCTTTTGAACCTGGTGCAGTAAAAGCTGCACCGTCTTATCTCTTTTATCTTACTCCACCCTGCGAAGTCATTGCTTGGCTTTTGTGTAACCATACTCTGTTCGCTCACACAAACACACATCTTTCCTCAAGTCTGCACCATATCTTCATAAAGACCTGAACAGATGTCCCTGCAATCCATTGGTGTCACTATCTTAATGCTTCTTTCACCACTCTGGGTCACCTCCTCTCCTATAGTGTTTCTTTCAACCTGTACTTCTCCGTGCTCTCTTGTACTTTTTACTGATGTTAATGTTGGCATGGACCCCCGATCCCATGAAGAAAACACACGCCAACAATAACAATGAATACCAAAGTCCATGCTCAACAGTGAATATGCTGTAATATGTGCACGGATGAAGATGCCCCCTTCACATTTGCTCCTGCCCCCTCATGTAACCATGTCTAGAACCAGCCCTGTAAGATGCTCCTACTTCCTTCACCGCAGATGACAGCAGGTGCGGAGACGTGCACGGCCGGTGATCAGCTGATCCATCTGAGATTAACAGGACATTTTTTTACGTCTTTTGACCGGCGGGTCAGTGGACGTGCACAGTCGGTGAAGATCAACTGATCCATTTGAAGCTTAACAGTACTTTTTTTTTTTTAACCTCTACCAGCCAGTTGGACCTGCCTGCTCCTCACCGAGTAGATTAACACATTATTCGTAAAACCGCATCAAAGAAGTCTAAGCCGACAAGCAAAATTATTGCACAATGTGCCAGCACGTTTTAAAAATGTATTGGCTGTGTTGCAACCCGTCACGAGAGCCACCAATAAAGCATGGCGAGCCGCATGTGGCTCGGGAGCTGTGTAATGAGTATCCCTGCACAGCCTGCACCTTGAACTTTTTTTTATTTCTGGAACACCTCTGCCTCTTTGACTCCTTTGCTTTAAGACGGTCATTATTCTGAAATGATGAGCGCCTCGCATAACCAACCACTGGATATCTTCACGTAAACAACATTCTTAGTCTTCCTCTTTCTCTTCAGCTTTAATCAGTCAGATAACGCAGATATTTGTAAATAACTACTAAAAGTGTACATACCTTATAATGGATCCGATGTTTGGATAAAACTTAGCCATTACAACACCAGCTCCAACAATTATAAGGTTCAGTGTAAGAATATGAAAGAAACTGGGGAGATAATGAGATAGAAACATTGTGAGACCTTCTATAGACAGGTGTGAGACTGAAGTTACCACAGGTGGACTCTATTTAAAGATGATCAGTGGAAACAGGATGCACATGAGCTCAACTTGGAGCTTCATGGCAAAAGCTGTGAATACCTTCATAAATGTGATTTCTAAGTTGCTATTTTTACTAAGCTTGCAAAAATCTCTAAAAAAAAAAATTTCACATTGTCATAATTGTGTGTAGAATTTTAAAGAAATGGATGAATGTAATAACATTTGTAATAAGGCAGTAACATAACAAAATGTGGAACAGGTGAACTGTGAATACGTTCTGGATGCACTGTAGAAGCTTCACTTTCTGAAATGATTTGACCAAAAAAAATAACTTTTTCATGAAATTCTAATGATTTTAGATGCACCTGTATGTATCCACAATTAAGAGCAACCTGGGATCTAATGTCTTCTGCTTCCTAAGAAATATCAACCATTACCAGTAAGTAGAATAACTTTTTCATTACCTGGGATAATGATTTCCAAAGAGCTGACCCATAATCTGGACCCGGACCAGGTATCCCAGCAGTGGATAGACTGTGATCATTTGAAACAGCAGCAGGAATCGAGCCACAAACACCAACACGTCGCTGCAGGGGAAGTTATCTAAAAAGTTCTGGAAGAAAGAAATCACAGTGTTGGTTTGTCTCACGCTGCAGTTACTGTAGCAAGAGAAGGAAAATGATGCCATCTGGTGCCACCCTTTAAAAAAACTACAACTTTATACTGTCTAAGCTTATACAGCTACAAACGTGATATTTTAAATTTTAAAAAAGATCTCATGTGAGATCATGGATCATACCACATCTATTTATTATTATTTATATATATATAATTTATATTTATTTGGATTTCACGTTCAAAGGTTGTGCGCTTTGGGAAATTGATTTTTTTTTTTAATTTAACATTTAAAAAAAAAAGGGAAAAATACCCTGAATGAAAAACAATTTAAAAAAATAAATAAATAAACCAACAACAACAAAAACGAGTGGAATGCCCATGTCCACCATTGAAAGATTAGAATAGTGAATGTTTGTAGTTTTTGAGATGAGTGTTTTTCCTAACTGGAATTGAACAGAGATACAAGTAAACAATGTTTGTTGCTAAATATTCAGGTGGGTTGGAGTTGCACTGTAGAAAATAAAGAGGTAGCGTTCTTTGCATATCCGAGGCAGCACAGTTTGACGGAGTCTGGCGAGTGGAGGGATCAACTTTATCCACCAGCAGGTACAAAGGAGGAGCCAGGGGGTGGCCAATGGTGGCTTTGGCCAACATAGATTAATATTCAGCAACAGCATCATTTGAGGGAACTACACCTTTATAACGATAGAATTATAACTTTATAAAAACTAGAAAGTATAGTTTCTTCAAATGATAGGAGTGACCAGTTTACACACACATATGGTGGTGGCCATTTTGGATTTTGACTTGGCAGCCTTTCTTACACCAAGATGCAGCTATACTCCAAAAAAGAAGTCGCTACCTCACTCAATTACTAAGTTATTGTGTTCACAAGTACGGAAGGTGGACGGAGGTCCTTCCACATCCTCCTTTTTGCTCTGCAGCAGAGGACAACAACAAAAAAAGTGTCTCTTACTGGTTCAATGCACTCCTTGGAAAGAGGAGGTGAGGGAAATGTAGCAAAGATCAGAATCCCCACGTACAGATAAGTCAGCCCGACAAGAACGTAGGCCACAGACAGGTCCCGGACCTGAAAACATTCAAACACAAACATGAACAGTTTTCAGTGCTTTTGTTATGCAGCAAAAAGCACCTGCAATTTTTGCATGCACCTTTTGTAGCGTACCCTGACATGAGTTTTGTGGTCTCGCTATAAAATAAACCAAGAAGTCGATTCCAAAGGAAATTAAAATGTAGGCAGGAGGTTCACCTTAGTGATTTATTGGGTTTATTAATTCATTTACTTTCTTTCACTTTGCCAGAATGAACAAGTAGAACAGCGTCAGAGACGAACAGCACAGATTCAGCAGACTTACGTTGTTTTCTTGGTGTTTATTGCTCTTCATTAGTGTGATGATGCAGTTGTGTATGAAGAAGGCCAGAGTGAGAATACCAGTCAACTGAGGAAAAAACTGTCTGAACTCTGAAATAAGACAATGCAACATTAAAATCTGTGTACACAGTGTTTTTAAATACATGTACTGGTGACAACTATTTAAAGTAAAAAACAAAAGTTTGTCCAAAATTAAAAGAAAAAAAATATATTTTTATGGTTTCATCAAAACACAGATGGCACTCAAAGATGTAAACATTATTCTCCTGACTCAGGATTTTAAGCATTCTTACAGCGCATCTTGAAAAAAAAAATACCAAGAACATACACACGAATGTAGAGCAAACAAACTTCAAGCAAACAACTTCATGTCACGAAAAGTGACATTACCTGGAACGTAGAACTGGGAAGTATCAAGCCAGTGGAACTCGAGATGGAAGCCAAGACGGGCAGCTTTAATTGTGACCAGTACAATCAGGTAGATGACAGATATGGTGCCTGGACACAATATAGTTGAGTGATGCAAAACCAGATTGAACACCAAAGAAATCAGGCTTGACAAATTTTTCCAGAACATGTGAGATTGTGGTGCTCACCACGTGACAAGCCCATGAATGGGCTGAGAAAATATAGATCAAGAACCTTACCAAAGAACGTGAACCTTGCAAAGAAGGATGCTGAGCGGAAGCAGAGCAGTGGCAGCAGCAGAACAATGAGGTAGAGAGGGACCGTGTTGGTTTTACTCCAGTAGTGGTCAAAAGAGTCTGCATCTGAAGAGTTTGCCATTTTGTCCAAATAAAGCAGGCTGCTGGTGTCATTTATTTCAGGGTTGGTTTGGGGATATGGACAAATGACTGGTAATAAAAATAAACAAAACTTTATTATACATGTCCATTTTGTATTTAATAAATTGACAAAATGTAAAAAGCATTCAAATTGGGCACATTAATCATAGGTTTGGCAAAAACCAACCTATAAGTTAGTAACTTCGATTAATTTATTCTACATTTCAGGCCCACAACTCCTGTTCAGTAAGTTAGGACAGTAAACATTTCACAACTTTAATCTCTTTTTAATTTTTCGCACATGCAACAGAGCTTTTTGGTGAGTGGTGAAATGTTTCAGGTGGTGTTTTGTTCATGGACTCCAGTTCAAGATTCTTTGTCATTCCACCACATGTAGTTCAAAACCAGGGTTAACTAAGTTACAGTCATTTAATTTTAATGTGGGCATCAAATGTTCACCTTTGAATATATAATGTTTTTAATTAATTGAATCAGGTGATGGTCAGGTTACTTCTTATTGTGCCATTAGCTCTAATATAGTTATTGAATCAAGTTTACTTATGTAGGTAAAACTAGATGTTAAACAACCGTTAAAATACACCAGAATGCAGGAAATGGCATCTACTTCATTCAAAATTTTCTGGGGGAGGACGCCCCGGGGGGGGGGGGG
>JARVLU010000528.1:10557752-10571214 GCA_031762415.1 Simpsonichthys santanae | reverse complement strand
AATATAGTTATTGAATCAAGTTTACTTATGTAGGTAAAACTACAGTAGATGTTAAACAACCGTTAAAATACACCAGAATGCAGGAAATGGCATCTACTTCATTCAAAATTTTCTGGGGGATGACGCCCAGACCCCCCCCCCCCCCCATTACAAATGCTTCTAACACCAATGGCCAACACGTTGCTAAATGAGTACACATATGGTGTCATGGTGTTCAAAGTGCATTCAACTTAACTCAGTCTTGATGATTTGTGTCAACTGGACATAGTAGTATTTATAGTTCTATGAGCATCTGGATTTTTATACATAAAATACACTTGATATTTAGAATTTTAAGTATATTTACTATATATTATGGTAATTTATTCTGTATTTTGCCAGATTATGGTGATTCTGGGGTCATAATGATGGGGTCTATGAAGACTGTTGCCCAGGGTACAGTGACGTGTTAATCTGGCCCTGGATAGGATCATTAAATTATCCAACAGTCCAGACCTAAACCTCATGATCATTGGTGAGAGTTGGAGCATAGACGGACCATCAAATTAAAAGCTTATTGAATTGTTGGTAATTCTTGTGTTAGACCCATTCGTTTATCAACAGAAAAGTTCACTTCTTGTAAACTAACACTGAAAGAAATATGTTTATTAAAATCAAAACAAAACCCAAAACATGGGTCTAATGTTCACAAGCTTAAGTAAGACAGTTAAAACATACATATAAACGAGTTGAAAGTATCTTGGTACAGAAAACGTACCTTTTTCTGAGCCGTTAGTTCCATACACGGAGTCTGATGTGTTGATATTGTGAGCAAAGTCTAAAGTAAAACAAAAAAGAAAGCAAATGAGCTTTAAAAAGGTCTTTCAGTGCCAAATAACTTTCTTTGACACACAAAAATAATCAGTTTATAAACCAATGAACAGAAGGTGTAACCAGTGGTGCCATAAATGCACTTAACTTGACTGAAGTCAATCTGATCACAAGTTCTTTAACCACTTCTTTTTTTAAAGAATCAGAAAGTGCAGCTAGAACCAACATGTTTCAAAATATATTTTCATTTTTACCTGAACAGATTTTTTATTTAAAAAAAAAAAGGTGTTTGCGTGGATGACAAGATTATTTTAGCTAGAAAACATGGTCAGACATGAATCTAAGATCTTTCTGAATCCTATTCCAATTAACAACAGCACAAATAATGAATCGTTTTGATGAGGGTCTCCATCATTTTCATAACTTTTAAGAGATTATTAGTGATCAAGGTAAGAGTGCACATTTTTTGTAAACAGTTCATTTACTTCACAATTAGAGAAACAAAAGGCCACGATGACGGTTTCACTGTGTTTTCCTGCAGGGATTATTCAGGCTATTGATATTTTGGGAATCTGCACGTCAACAGATTTGATGCGTTGCTCTGAGGGAACGATGGATTTATCCATAGTCCAGGGAACCAAGAGGATATGAAACAAGACAGCAACGTGTTTATCTCGTGTACACCCAGTGCTGGGAGGCTGACGTGACACTGTGCTTCAACTGAGTGGATTAGAGAACTGACTGCTGACTTCAACACAAAGAAACAGGAAACGTTGTGATGGGAGAAGGTGGAGGGTGAACGAGTAAGAATTAATTTGGGAAATAGTTGCTGAGGTTTGAGAAGAAAACAGACGTTCAAGCTGATGGATGAATAAGGTAGATTTACAGAATACTGATAAAAGATCAACCAATAACAGCCGATTCCCAACCACATGATGTTTCATTTATATTTGTTTTATCAGACATAAATTCAAGTCAGCACTGCTCATTATGCAAATCCTTAGAGCTTGCCATGATCTATTATCATTTCTAGATGCATGTAAGATTAAATTATGTAATTTAAACTTGGAAAGTGATTTATAGTTCAAAACTAGTTAAAGACTAGTTTATGCTTGAGCCTCTAACAATAAATACATCCTTGCTAAAATCATCAACAAAGCTTACTCAGCACTTGTTTTAGAGGAAAGTTAAACTACCGGTAATCATTTAGTCATACTACACTGCATTCAATTACAAATGAGACAGAAGTGAAGAAACTGTTGGTAGATTTCAGAGCTCATTAGTTATACAGCAAGTCCAGACATGAACAACACTGCAGCTGTGGTGCACTTTGGTCATTTAGCAACTGGAAACACATCCAGATATGATGCATAAATCAGATTAGACAAGTAACGGTGCACAACTAAATACTCATTTTCTGCTTTGTGACTTACTGTAGATGCCCTGCCCAGTATTATAGAGGAAGTTAGACATGAGGACCCAGTAGACCACCATGGCTCCAACAAGTGACACCATGGAGAAGATCAAGCTGGACCACTGACCACTCTTTCCAAAGTAGAACCTACAAACATCTGGGAATTCCCAGTTGGACGTGTCCTCTGTAGCTGAACAAAACAGAAAACATCACAGCAGTGAATATTTGCTTCTTTGATAAAAAAAAAAAAAAAAAAAAAAAACCCTAAAACATCAAGTTCTAATGAAAATGTGACTGTTTCTTTACAATTTACGCTTCAAATGTGCTCATTTTAAAATTCAGAATAATTTCTGCTATGTCACCAGATACGATGCTGTGGTTTGAAGCAATGTGAAGCTTTGGGTGTCTTTTAAACTTTTGTCTTATAAGTGGCTTCTTTTCTATGAAAGGAGAGCTGGACTGATGTTTTAGCTGAATCATTTTTACAATAGAGAATTCTAAAAACAAAACCCTGCCAGTGATGACATTAGATTCTCTAAACCAGGAAGGAAATGATATTTACAACTTCAAGGAGAAGTGAGTAAAACGTGATTACTCAATCATGTGTGTCAACAACAGTATCTGCAGGACTTTTAACAAGTGGGATGCTGTGCAACTGCTGCAACTCGTCACTGAGAACAAACAATATATCTTAGGTATCAGAGCAAGACGCCAGATGTCTTCCACAACATTTGAATGGTTTTCCTGATTCAGTTTAAAGGGCTTGTTTACATAGTCCCATTTTTGATTTGTAAAAGCAGATCAGCTGAGTGGGACTCTAAATGTGGTGTTTTGAAGCCACAGTTTTTCCCACATGAAGAGTTTCTTCAGCTTCTTTGGACCAACTCCCCTCAGTTAGTCATATAAATGTAAAGAAAATGTGAACCGTATTTTTCGCTGTACAAGTTGCTTTTTTTTTTTTTTTGCTTAATTTGCATGACTTATAAACCGAAGTAACATATTTATGGATTCCCCCCCATATTTATAAACCAATTTTTGGCTGAGATATGACCATTTTCATTCACTCTGATAGAAAAAAATTGAACAGTACCATTTTCAGCCACTAGATGGCAGCAGAGCAGTAAGGCATGCCGTTGTATCATGTAATAAACGTGCCATAGGCTCCCACTTTCATCTACCTGGAGCAACCCAATCAGCTTCATTTCTCTGTGCCACCCCGGCCAAATGCAGCTGATTTGACCGTCAAAGTGCATTTATTAAGCAAATGTTAGACTGAGACACACCTTTACTATAATTCTGAGCAAAGAAATACAGTAATTGTTTTTTGTTGGTTATCTTGTAAATTTTCAAAGAAATGCACAGAGGCTCATCCCTCTGCGCGTGCCCGCTTCCGTGAATCAGGTTTTGAAATGCAGCTGATTTGACCATCAAATTGCATTTATTAAGTAAAAATTCAAGTGAGTTTAAGTTCAAGTTTATTATAATTTCAAGCAAACAAATAATTGTTTTTAAGTGTTAATCTTGTTAAATTCTTGTTAAAGTCCTATCGTGAACGCTCCGGCCATTTGGCAGCCCATCAATTTTTGGCACAACACCGGCCCACATTTCCAGGTTGACAGTGGTGATGCATAATAGATGCGACATATTTATGGATTTTCCACTTTATTAGACATATTTGGATGGATGCGACTTATCGTAAGTCATTGAGATAAGTAACAAATTATGATCTGTTTTTACTAATGCAGAACAATCAGAGGAACCATATGCATCTCTAAATACAGCGTAGAAGAAAAAAAAAATCTTCAGATTTAGAAAACTGTCACAATGCTGTGTTCCTAGTGTACAGAATGCCACCTAACTCTGTGAACCAGTAGAAAAAGTTGGTTTAAAATAAGATGGGGTTGGGAGACACGGTGCTCAACTTACTGATGGTCTTTGGTGATTTGATGACGATGTAACAAGAGTACAGCATGAGAAGGCCTATGATGATGAGGATGAGAATACCCAGAGTGAAACCAGCCTGAGGGAACGAAGTAATAAACAACATTTCAATTATACTTCTGCCATTAAGATAAGGTGAACGTCTTTAACTAAAGCAGGGAGCTCAAATGTGAGAAATCAAACCTCTCACCTGCTTAATACCCCATGGTATACTGAGTATGGATGTACCCATCATCGTGTTCCATATGGCAAAGCTGCAAAGAGAGGAAAAACAATGGGATTCATGTGAACATTCAGCTCAGGCTAGCCGGTGCTAGTAGGACTTACATTGTAATAATACTGGGGTTTTTAGAAGCTTGGCTGCTGTCTGACACTTTAAAAGCTGTCCCAAGAGGGCTGTAGACGTAGAGCTCCTCTGGTGAAGGGATCACATGATTTGGAGGACTCTGCAGAAATAAATAAATAAATAAATAATATAATATAATATAATATAATATAATATAATATATATACACTCCAGTAAATACTTTAAAATGTTCAGTAACAATTGTTTGTTTTTTACAGGATTACAATCAAAATATTTTGTGTCTTTCTGTGTTTAGCAACTAAAAAAAGTTTTTATGAAACAGGTCTATGCTGCCATCTATATGTCATTATTTGACGTTTTAAAAAAAAAAAGCACTTCTAAATAAAAATGTTTTCTTTAAGACAAAAATGTCATATCAACTGTTGTAAAGAGCTTCGCTGAGGTCCAACAATGTTTTCCCCATTTCTCCTGCAATGTTCTGAGCACCTGTCCTGGAAAAATGATTACACCAATATGGCCGTTGCTGCAACTAAATGTCTTGACACACCAACAGTCTGTCAGAGGAGCCAGTCAGTCTGCTGTAGTACTGGAGCCTGCTGTTAAGGATGGCAGCTCTGGCAGAGATCCTCTCCTGTGGATCATCTTCTACTATGTTCCGTGGCTCCACATGGAAAGGCCTACGAGAGCACAAAAAGGGTGGGAATTGACAATAAAAAACAATAAATCACATTTTTTCAAGCATTTTCCAGAAATCAATTTAACAATTAATCAATTTAACATCACAATTACACTTTTTGACTTGACGATGAACACATTTTGTGATTCAACCTAATTTTATCTTTGCACCTTGTGTGTATCTTGGGGTTAGATCTTAGGTTGGATCAACTCCCCACCTCCACTTTACACAGTGTTGGGAAAGTGCTGCCTCAGCCACTTGGTTTGCTAGGATCTCCTTGGAGCCAATGGAGTCTCTATCCAAGGCCTCACTTTCCACCCACTTTTTGATGTTGTTGGTCTGGGGAGTTGAACCAGCAACCTTTTGATCACTGGCCCAACTTTTCTAACCTCTGCACCACTACTCCCCTCGCCCTGGACATACAGTGAGGTGCAGTAATTGCTGAGCTGAGATTCGAGCAATCTTGCTATGATAATCCCACCTATAGCAAGACGGCACTCTGCTGAACGCAAACAAAACCAGAGCTAGGGAAGACCGGGGTTGAACAGACTGTGGCCGGTGCAGGCTGGACCGGGCTTTACAATTCTTAAGAGGCAATAGAAGGTTGGGTACATGAAGCTGCTTTTCAGCATATACAGTAGTCACAAGCAACAGTCAGAAACCATTTCCCGCTACCCTCTGATCTATTGGGGACATACCGTACAGCCAGAGCTGCAGTGAGTCACATGAAGGTGACATTCCAGGGAGGTCTACAAGCTCTTCCCAAGGAACTTGGTTCCACAAAACCCAACCATATCTAGTCAGTGCCACTCAACCTCAAGCACAAGCTCAGGCTCCTTCCCCACCTAAGAAGTGACATTCCATGTCCAAAGAAACAGTTTTGGTAAGCCAGGATAAGAGCAACAAAGGCCCTAATGTCAGATGTTGCACTTTGAACCTAACCCAAATAAGAAGGCAAACCCATGTAGCTCATTCAGGCTGAGCCTGAGCAGGCCCAGTCACCAGGCGCTTGCTGATGAGCCTCTCCTCCAATCCTGGTTAAAGAGTGGGGCCACATTAACCCAAGGGACATTGAGCTCGTTGCCATCTACATTTTATGCATTTAATGGTATAAATAAACTTTAAACTACCTTTAGCCTTCAGATATTCCTTATTACTTACTATAATTATCATTTTGTCACTGCCAAGAACGATGCCTCTTTGTTATTTCACCTAATTTTTATTTCTAAACAATTTCAGAAATGTGTTTTTAAAAAAAAAAAAAAACACTTTTTTTTATATAACCTACAAAGAAATGTATGCTTGATTTATCATTAAGTAATTTTTATATTCACACCTTTTTAGGTTAAGCTTCAACTTCTCAAGTAACTATTGTAAATGAGTCCTTGAGGCTCAGTGGGATTAACCTGCCTGAATAAAGGTTGAATGAACTAACAACTGTCAGACATATTTAGTATAGTATATTGTAATGTAGTATGAATTGAGTATAATAAAGCTCAATGCAGTACACTGAAAATACTCAAAAAATAATTATATTCCACCACTGCAAACTTAAAACCACTATGCTTTACTGTACTAAGAAAGTTCACCCATAATACAGGGGTGTGGATTTTACTTGCAAAAGTAAGCGCTTGCATTGTTTAATGTGCTAGAAACTTGTTGGTCACTGTGAAATGCCTAACTGGATTAAAATTCACATTAACTACTAATACGGTGGGGAAACATGCCAGGGTGGTGACAAACTCACACAACACACTCAAACATCTTAGCATTTGAATACTAAGTGAATTCCAGGAAGCAAGGCCCCTAGAAGGTACAGTATTAAATTGAGAAGTACAGTGTCAGCAAACACAAGCTGAATGCAGAGACGTCTCTGGAGAAGCCAGCGAGTGGAAACGTGTTGGGGGAAGCATGTCAGAAAATAAGCTTTGGATGTACAAGATCAGATTGGTGGATCTATGTCTCGTTATATTTCCTCTTCCTTCACACAAATCTAAATGATTGTGTATTTATGTTTTTACGACTAGTATGAAGCTCTGCACACACCAGAGAAGAAAACCACCTCGATAGTGAGCAGGTGCTGAGATTGATGTCAATTTGTCAGGATCTGCCATGAAAGGAATCCTTTGAACATAATACCGCCACCACCATGCTTCACTATGGGGATCATGTCATAAAGTTAATGAAATACGTCGTTTTTCTTTTTGTCTGATGTGTACCATGTTCTACGTTCTTGTAGATCCACCTTGATATTTTATGTTCTGGCTACTGCACAGCTTAGAGTGACCCTGTGGACAGGCCCGTCTCTACTTGGGGACACTGCAGCTCTTCCAGGTTTACCTTCAGCCTTATTTCATTTGCGTCTCGTGGTGATGAACTCTTTCAGTTTTCTAATAATGAATTTGACGATGGCCTCTGTGATATTCAAAGGGAATAAAAACGTTTACACTATTTTCAGTGTTAAAAAGAAATTTACAAGTCACCAGTGTCTACACGACTGAATGTACCAGTAGACACCATGTGACCATTGAAGCCACTAATTCTGCTTTTCTCATGCCTGAAAACAAAAACATTGCCTTACTTCAACACCAGTGACTGGACCAGTGACCCAGAAGTTGCACTTTCACACCTGAACTCATTGCATGTAGGATTTGCACAGTGTTTCAGTTGTTTGTACCTTTTGACCTTGATGTCCAGAGAGTCTGTGGAGCCTCTGTGGGAGTAACTCTCTCCTGTGTACTCTGTGCTCAGCAGAGGCCTGCTGTCGTCCTCCATGATCTCCAAACACGTCAGCTAAAGCCTCCCAACTCTCATCACCTGTCTGGGGAAAACAGATGTTAGGTTTCACTCAACAGAACAGCCAGATGATAGTTCCCTTTCTTTGCGATGCAGTAATGCGCTGCAGCTGGCGCATGGGAACCATTGCCCATGTTTTTCCACTCAGCTTCATGGGAGAACTGAAAACAGAAAGACACCATTTAAGAAAACCCATTAAATTTTAACTAGAGTTTGATAAATTGCACGTGGAAGAGTCCACGGATACAAAAATTAGAATGTGGTGAAAAAGTTCAGTATTTTTTGTTAATCGTTTCAGAGTGAAACATTTCAAGCCTTTATTTCTTATATTTTGATGATTATGGCTTATAGATGGTGAAAAACCAAAACGTGTCTCAGAAAACAAAAGTACTGTAAACAGGTTAAATATTGTAACTCCTGGCGTCACATCATAATCGGCTAATTAGCTCCTGGACGAGCCACAAATGTTTCTTCATTCCTGAAGTTCAGCCACTCCTGACCCAGAGACAACGTCAGAAGCGTCTTACCTGGTGAGGACAAAAAGAACTGGACTGTTGCTCAGTGGTCCAACATCCTCTTTACAGATGAAAGTGAATTTTGTATCTCATTTGGAAGTCAAGGTCTCAGAGTCTGGAGGAAGAGTTGAGGGCCAGAAGTACAGAGAAGTTTCCACAGTCAGTGATGGTTTGGGGCCATGTCCTCTGCTGGTGCTGGTCCATTGTGTTTCCTGAAGTTCACAGAGTCAGCACAGCAGCAGGACATTTTAGAGACGTCATGCTTCCTTCTGCTGATGAGCTTCGTGGAGATGCTGGTTTCAGTTTCCAGCAGGACTTGTTGACACTGACAAAGGTACCAAAAAGCTGACTGTGGAATATTCTAATTTTCTGAGACACTGAATTTTGTTTTTTTAATTACAGTATTTGTAAATCATAAACATCAAAATGACAAGAAATAAAGGCTTGAAATATTTCACTATGTAATATATGAGTTTCACTGACAATACTGAATTTTTTCATGATCTTCAAATGTTTTTTAGATGCACCTGTAAGTGTTGCAAAAAGTAGGCTACACATTTGAACCTTGTTATTAACATGGCATCTGCACAGAGATCAGGGCTAATTTGTCTCATGTTAACAACATTCTTGGATCAAGTTACAAGCGTTTCAATTGAAAGACATTTTAGCTGACAGTTCAAGAAAGCGGTTACCTAAACTCTTGACCAAACTGAAACTCCATTACACAGCGTTTTTTTTTTTTTTTTTTTTAAATGAGGAAGTTCAAAAATAAGGAACGCAGTAAATACCTACTACATCCTGCAAGTGTAAAGCAGTACCTTTCAGAACTGTAGATATTGCAAACACTATGAAGTGCTATTGATGTATAGCATGTGCTAGTTACATTTTTCAATGTGTGTCTACAGTTTTTATACAACTTGGATTATTCTGTTAAAGTTTTTTCTCCTGTCCCATCTTGGAAAGCTCTCATCCTGCTGGGTATGCTTGAAGCCTGGCATTTTTGACAAGACAATAAAACAACCGAAAACATAGAAAATAAAAGAATAAGTTGTTTTATGTTTTGAGGCAACGACCAAGAACAGTTTAAAACTTGTCATTCTAGACCAGGGGTCTGCAACCTGCGGCTCTGGGGCCACGTGAGGCTCTTTGATCCCTCTGCAGCCACGGCTCTTTCATGCTTTGCCCAAAACTAAAATAAAACTGAATTTTATTTAAATTATTGCCAACAATGAAAATGGCTAGTTTTAGCAGATTTCCTGTTGTATTCAAATACTGTATGTGATGAATAGTACAAATACAACGTGTAAAACATGTGGACTACATCACGCTAGCAGTTTGTTAGCCACTTTGTCACCTTCCAGTCTAACAGCGTGACCTTTCCATTAAAACCAGCAGAACGTTTTGGAATATTTAAGACAAGCTGCTGAGAACGAATATTTGATGACACTAAGAATAAAACACAAAAGAACAAAGCAAATGAAAGTATTTATTTTTCTTTAGAAATAGAATTGGATATCCAACCAATTGATCTAATTTTATACTGTCTTTAACTTTATGCTTTAAATACGAGACTTAATTCTCCAACAATTAAGAGAACACAAATCTGTAGAGTTCAGTGTTTTAGTTTTTATAAAACTGTTAAAAACTATCAACTTTTTCTTTCTTTACATGCTTTTGTCTTTTGTATTAAAATGTAAAAATAACAGTAAAGTTAATAATGGACATTTTTTTGTTTTATAACATCACCCCCACTGGTTGGAAAAGCCATCTCCAACAAACTTGTAGTGGCCCATGAGCCACCAGTGACAATACACAGTTGTAGCAGGTTTTACGGCTCCGGATATCATAATTAATAAGCAAAGTGGCAAAAATGGCTCTTTTATTGCAAAGGTTGCAGACCCCTGTTCTCATTAAAACAGCAGATCTGGCGTTCTGACCACTTTTAAAGCAGTAGAAGTCTCTGTATCACCTGTGCCTTGAGACTACCTCTATATAAATACACTGAAATGACTTGTAATTTGTCTAATAAGCCCAACTCTGATAATATGCCACAAATAATCATCTCTTCCAACCACGCAGAAGAATTGTAGCCATGAGCATTTATGTCCAATCAGATGTAGTGAATAAACACTGGGCTTCTTATGAGGTGTACACGATTTATGGCACAATTAAATCCTGGAACATGTGTATTTGTTGTTAGAACAGAGTAGGGTCTGCTAATTTCCCACCATGAAGACATAATTTATATAATCTCCACTTACTATGCAACCATCCAGACTGAGCAGCTGTCAAGCCACTTTGAACAGCTGTATTTTCTATAAATGGTGTCAGGTTCTGCAACAGCTTTGACCCACGAACCTTAAGAGAACTTTAAAATCTGAAGCTTTTGCCTAAATAATTAAACAGGTTTACAACATGCTCAAACATATTACAAGAAAAAGTTTTTCTTTTTCATAAATGTAGATTTTTTTTAAAGGTGAATCCAAATTTATGTCATTGGGAAAATTACCTGAAATCTTTTTGTGAGACTTTTAAGTTGGTTAAAAGTAAATCTGCTCAACAGCTTTATACTTTAATAACTTTAATTTGATATACACCTCTACAAATTACATAAACCTCCTTGTTTATGTAATATTTTTTGTTGTATATTTTTAGAATGTATATAGCTCAACCTGTGTAAGTTAACTGATGCTTTGTATTACATTTTTTGCCTTGGTTTGTTTGTAACTTGTTCATAATAATAATAATAATAATAATAATAATAATAATAATAATAATAATAATAATAATGTAATAATAATAATAATAATAATAATAATAGAACATGTTTAAACAGCACATCTCAGCTTTCATTTCACCTTGGCCTACTCAAGATTCTGACTTCATTTTATGGTGAAATTATTCTTACAACTGATTCACTTAACAGTGAAGCGCCCCTGTACACCTGGATGCGCGCGCATCCTCCATTGTTTACAGGCGACACTTAAACACCTTGAATGATTTAATTACTTCGCCAGTCACGCGGGTCGATGCAGCGGAGACTCAACTATCGACAGAGTCTGAAGTCTAACCTCAAAACGTCGATGTAGTCTCTGTAAAACCGCGTGATGTTTTCACAGCCGTGACGCTCATGGCTTTAAAGAAACATCAGGACTGACACCAAGAGTCTGGAGCTACAAACCAACGGCCGCGGCATTTTGTTCCCACCGCCTGACGGAGCAGAGATGGAGGATGAAACGTGTACAAAGTGCACTGACCTGTGGCCCACTGTGGAAAATGTGGACTTAACGCTGCTCCTTGTAGGTGCTGATAGCCGAAGCCCATGAGTTCACCGAACAAACACTGCAAATTCAGGTCGTTTCCTACTGACGGAGCCAACACAGCGTCTTCCGTTTTCTCGCCAATCAACTTGTTAGTCAGGCACGTGAAGTGACGTCATGCCGTTCAAGTTCGTGAGAAAGTATGGCAGGCTGATTTAATCAATAATAAAAAGGCTAATTTGTTTCTTTTTAATTACAAATTGTATTTTACCGAATCCTCTGACTAAATTTTCGTTTTCATTTTCTGTTTTGTTATTATTTCTCCTTTTCTTTCCAGTCTGTTCTTGAATAGTATTTCTGATTATCTTGTATAATTTGTACTTGTTTTACAACGGACTCAGTTCACAAGCCTCATAACTGTGTGTTTTAGAGGTGCCGTACAATACCTGTTTGTTATGTACATTTTGTTCAATAAAGTTTAAAAAACTAACAGGCTGATATGTTATATACTATAAACAGCCTTCTTTTTTGATGTAGAAAAAATTCACTTACGAGAGTTGTAAAAAAAATCTCGTACGACTTCTCGTAATTTTATGGCTTTTTTAAATTATTTTTAGTGGGGCAATGTAATTTTTTTAGCATGTGTCCTAAATTTGTGAAATCCATTTATGATTAAAAATACTAAAGACGCGCCATTCACGACCGAAAAACTAGCACACAATTTATAAATGAATAAAATCAGCAGTTTTGTGTTGTTGCCAACAATTACAAGTCGTTTGTTTATATTCAACGTCGGACAATCTCAGTGTGCAAAGATCTGTAAAATAAATCTCGGTTGTAAAGAGTCAGATCAATGAAATCATACATGCCAGGTCCAAAACAAAAAAGTGAAGTTGCTGATTTCTTACTCATAAGCTGTATTCACAACAGACTCATGTTCAGGCTGCTGTTTAATACACCTTATTATATTATCACTGTTTAGCATACATCTTAGACTCTTGTAAACAGTTTGTTTTTTTAATAGTTTATATTTTTATATATTTTTGGGTTGGGTTAGTGGGTTGTTATCGTCCCCCTTCAGCAACACCTGAGGCTCTGTTCTCTGTGACAGATTCCTAGAAATTTTAAAATTTAAAGAGATTTTTTTTTTTTGGCAGGCGATTTCAACATTGACTGGGTTGTCGACCCCCATCTGTGATAAATTCAAGGAATGTTGCCTATCGCTCAATCTAACCCACTTTATTGACTCTCCCACTAGACCAAACAAAAACTGTCCTGAAAAATCTTCCATCTTAGACCTGCTTGTAACAAATACGTCTCACAAATTCCCTGGTACAGGTGTATTCGCTGACATTTTGAGTGATCATTGTGTAATAGCGGCTGTCAGAGATATTCAACTTCCACCCTCTAAGCCCAGATTCATTCAAAAAAGGGATTTGAAATGTTTCTGTGAACAGTCATTCTTCTGGGATCTATCTCACTTTGGCAGCGTATTCTACAAACTGATGACGTGAACACCGCCTGGAACTATAATAGTTTCATTTATTTTGTGACCAAACACGCTCCTTTTTGCCAGTTCAGGATAAAGGGATGTGACAGCCCCTGGTTTACTCCTGAACTAGCTGACCTCCTGCACAAGAGAGATCATCTCTGGGCCGCAGCGAGTAAATCTGGCTCAGACACTGATTGGTTGAATTTTCGGCAGCTGAGGAATAAATGCACAACTGCCATCAAAGCTGCAAA
>JARVLU010000528.1:10529882-10539910 GCA_031762415.1 Simpsonichthys santanae | reverse complement strand
AATGATTTGACCCTTCTCAAACAGACTGACATCTTTTCCACGACCACGTGATGTGTCTTTCAACATGGTTGTTTAAGAAATGAGAAGCAACTCTTTGCACCAGTTGAAGTTAAATAACTTGTTGCAGCTGAAAGATCATCACCCATGTAGTAATTCTCTAAGAGGAGGCTCGTATCTATTTGCTTACAGTTAAATCCAGGTGGTGACTTTTTTTTTTTTTGGCCAGGCAGTGTACATCTGAATCCTCCTCGTGTTGACGGACAAGAAAAGAGCACATTTACAGAGAGATGTTGGAGATGGTGCAGCAGGGCTACATCTGGACTTATAAGCAGTGCCTGGAAAAGCTAAACTTTAGATTATAGATTATAGGATGATTAAGGACCACAATGGACAGCGTGGCTCCAACGCAATAACCTGTTATGATACCGCCCAGTTTACAGTGCTGATCCCACCCACAGAGCGAGGAAACAAGTCACAGTGGCAAATCACCTCCACCTGAGAAGAACCGATAAGACGAGAGCCCAGTGGAGTTGCACTCATCAATGGAAACGCAGCTTTAGAATACGTTCTTACTGAGGTCTGTAACCATTCCGCTGAGGCATGTAGCTGGACACAGATCCAGGTTCGACATCAGCCGACTGGCTCTCTGACGGCGTCGTCCACTCAGTGTCCTCTTCAATTGGGCAAAAGCCCTGCTGGTCCAGTTCCATCTGCTTGAAGTCATCTGGGTCAGTGGTTTCTTGGTTCTCTGAGCTGTGAGTGAAGCGCATCTGGAAGTGTCTGCTGCCCTCTTGCACCAACATGTCTGGGTTCTCTTCAGAGTCCAGCAGTGGCTGCGTGGACTCTGACCGAGAAAAGATGGAATGCTGCGGCTGCGAGCTGGGGGTCTGACCCTTGTAACCGCTGGACGCCACAACCGAGGAATACTGCACAGTGCTGGCGGTGGTGTCGGCCATGTCGGCGCCCTCATCACTGTCAGACACACTCTGACGAGGCGAGGACATGCACGAGGATCCGCCAATGCCACTGCTGTGCTCCTCAGAAAGATATTTGTCCTTCTTCAGAGACAGGCTGGCCTTGTCCTCCTCAAAGCCATGCTTCAGCTCATCCTCATCAAGCACACAGACACCAGACAGACAGTTCTCCTTTGGAGTCTCTGCCTGTGGAGGAAAACAAGTTCAACCAAATTAAATCGAGCTAAAAACAAGATTAAAAACTGACCGTCTGCCTATTCACACTCAGTGTCCTTGTTTTATTTTAATGCAAAATAAAAATGCTCAAATTGCATCTTCAAATCTAAAACTGGTATCACGAGGAACAGAGAGTCCTTCAACATCTCCTCTTTTCTGTGTCGGCTGCACTGCATGGTATAGTTCCTCTCCAACTCGAGACATTCAGTCACCATCAAAGATTATAAATGGCTGCTAATGGAATAGAGGCGTTTACCTTCAAGGGATAATCTGGAGTCCAGTTTCCAATGGTGCTCTCACCAGGGTTAGGAATCTGAGGCCAGAAGTTCTCCTTGATGCTGTAATACAGAACACATGGACATTACAGAGCTACCAGCAGAACATTAGAACAAACTTTTACATTTATAATAAATCTTTACTCAATAAGTTCAAACTAGTTCAGGGAACTAGATGAAACTTTTGACCTTGGTACGTACAGCCACACTTAAACAGTAACTTACACATCCTTTTTGTAGAGACAGAGCACAAAGGCCATGAGAACCACAAACAGAAAACCAATGCTCACTCCGACCACAATGCCCTCAACCATTCCTGGTGCTGGGAGGAAAACAGGACAGATGTAAGACCATTTACAACTCTCCTATGGCAGAATTGTTTTAATAAAAGTTAAAAACATATTCTGCTATTATTTCTAACAGATATTTAAGAAAACTCTCCTTAGTAAACATGTGAACTCTGCAACATTTGGAAAGTAAAGGTTTGTCAAGTGTTGTGTATTACTGTGTAATTCAATTGCTGGGGTCATTTAAAACAGATGAACTGAAAACATACTGATATTTTAGAACTGCTTTACACAACAGACTCCTGACCTTATTTTAAACATAGATATTTATTTGACTGACGTTTTAGTGGCCTGGATCATTTCATTAATGTGAAATATCTAATTATTTAAAGATTGGCAGTACTTGTTTTAATGATGTGCTTCAGAACAAAAAGTGTAAATACTTATGCACGCACAACATTTTCAAAGGACTGTACTCCAGGTGTGTATGGAGTCATGGACTGACCATATTTTAGAGTGATGAAGGAGTGAGGAGCGCTCTTTGCTGAACCATTGACGGTTGAAGCTTGGATCCACACATCATACTTGGTGTTGCCCAACAGTGACTTCAGGGTGTGGGAGGTGGTGTTAGATGGGACTGTTTCAGCTGCAGGGGCGCAAAAGAAAAACCAACAACTTAGTCTGGCAGATGAAACCCAGTTCAAACCAGCTCTCCTTTATCTAGAGATGCACTGATTACTCCTATGAGTTCACTTTTGACTGGTCTGACTAGATGCAGGCAGATGACTAAAGAAAAAAAGGTTTTTTCCAGTGTATGCACTATGGTAAATAAAATAAAAAACCTCTTCCTAGCACAGGATTTTTGTGTTATACAAGTTTTTATTGATAAAGAAAGACAGTCAATTATTTGTAGAATCTGTAGAAAGTATGAGAAATAAGAAGCTCCAAACAGGCAATAAGGGTTTAGATGTTAAGAGCATGTGTCAGTGCAATTTATAGTTTTCTATTTCAACCTTCACTTGAGCTATTTATTAATTTTTATTCCAACAGTTCCAACTGTTTGAGATCTGCAATTTCAAAAACTTCAATTTTTTTTTTTTTTTTTTTTTTGTTTGCAAATGGTTACAAATTGTCTGTTTTGTCACTTTTCAACGAACAAAACTGATCCTTGAAATAAAAACAATTTATAATGCTGAAGATGATTTAAACTTTGGAGCTCTTTGTGAAACATTCATTCTGTCTGATGCGTTTTCAACAGACATGCAGTTTTCCAGTCCAGTCAGAATTTGTTTAAACATCTTCAATCGAAGCAACTCTACAGCAAATTGCAACAAAGTGGACACTTATTAAAAATAAAAATAAACAACACCTCTAACTATATCTGCAGCAGTTACTTACACTGTGTGCCTTTCTCGTTTTTATAGAATATAGTGTAGTTTTTGATGAAGCCCCGTCTCAGAGGCAGTGGAATCTCGTCCCACACCAGCTCCACCCGATCGTATCCTGGGAGGCTCTTGTTGATGGACGGGCCCTGTAGTGGAGCTGCAGTCAAAACAACACATTAGCTGATCAGTCACTTAAAGCAAACACAGACGCACTAAATTAAAAACAAAAATACCCTTGGAACCATCTCTCTGCAACTTGAAAACTGAAATCCAATCAAAACACCACACTGGTTATGGATTTTCAGCTGTGGTCAGCAAGTACTTAAAGGTTGTGAAAACAATCTGTTCAAGTCAAACCACTCACTGATCTGCTTAGCTGTGCCTAATCTGTGAAACAGCCATAACAGTTCCTCCTAACTCTTCCCAGTGAAAACATCCCATTGATTCAAGAGTGAAATCAACTAGTTATATGTAAATAATCATAAAGCAGGTATTACACAAAACATAACATCAATAAGTAAAGAAAATAACTCCACAAGCCAAAGACTGAAAAAGAAAAATCACTTAAGTAGCTTATGAGTGATAAATGCAGAACAAAAAAACATGGATTTTTTGCTAACACAGTTCAGATTTACACATGTAAATATGGTTTTGTAAGGTTAATATTTGTCTTAAACTAATTCCCACTTCAAATATAAACTTTGTGAAAGCACAACTGAACAGGTAAGCAAGTCCACAACATATTTACTCAGATTTAGTTCAAGCCTTCCCAATACAAAATGCAAAACACTGAAGTAGTACACATTTCAAAATACTGTAATTGCCAGTGAATAAGACGCTACTTCCACCCACCCCCACCCCCACACACACACACTTGTTACCCTGTGGTTTATATGCAGGAGTCTTGTTTTGTATTTTTTTCATAATTTTAATGTTATAGTTTTACATTTTATTTTGACAAGACTTCCTGCTGCTAACATGTTTACATTGACAGAGCTGAGGGCCCATTCGGCCACCCAGCGCCCTCCATCCCTCTTGGGGGCAGGCTTTTGTTAAACACAGAGTGAATGCACTCAGGCAATCAGATCAGACCCAGAGCCTCCCACTCAGTTTCAGATTTCCTACCCATGACTCCACCCACTCTGTCATCATGTGACCAGAAGTCCAACCTTAATGACCAATGAAATACAGTACTCTCACTGGCCCATCCTCCAAGATAGACGTGCGTTAATGAGGCTTCCTGTTTACAGTAAGCAAAGTAAAAAATAAAAAAAAATCTGACCAATGCACAAAACAACTTTTGCCCAAGTTTGCCAGTGGATCCTGACAATGTGGTGTAGTGTGAAAAAAATCCACTATCAACGGATTTTGAAAGGCTGGACTGCTGTGGGATGATGAGGACAGGATGAGGGAAAGTTATGTCGAGAGCGAGATGCAGGCAGTTTGTGATAAAAGTTTTTTTGAGCCTCTTCAATTCTGACACCGAAAAAGAGGACTTTAATGGTTTCAGTGCACAGGAGGATGAAAAACGGAGCGACTTTTGATCGACTATCTGTACATTTATTTTTTGCCGTGTTAAAGGCTGTCCACCACCCCCCCCCCCTCCCCTGGATCATGACATGGACTCTGCTGAGCAGAAGTCGTCTAAGCAGTCAAGTCTGTACATATTTAAATACAAGTTTTAAAAATATTTCTGTGTACGGTAAATACGTGTTTAAATACCGGGATCTCATTTTAAGCTCACATCTGAACACATTAAACGCAGCAGAGACAACAGGAGGGGCTCTTCCCACTTCCTCCCCCTCATGTGAGCACAGCAGAGGAGAAGTCAAGTCAGATTTATTTTTAAAGCAGTCAGTCAGTCAAGACTAGTACATATTTAAATAAAAGTTTTTTTTTAATCTGTGTCCAGTAAATATGTGTTTAAATACCAGTATCTCATTTAAGCTCATCTGACGCATGAAACTGAGCGGTGGAGACAACGGGAGGGAGGGGCTGTTCCCTTCCTCCCTCTTGCTCATATGTGCAGTGTTAAGGAGAAGTCATGTCAAATTTATTTAAGATAATATAAGATAATTTAGACAGTTCATTTAAAAACAGCTGTTGTTACCAATACCGTCAACAATATAAATCAATGGTACTTATTTAATGAATATTTACCATATTTTACCGGTACTATTTGACTTCTGGTCATATGACCTTGATAAGACTCCTGGGTAAAATTTACTGGTAAATAATTTTAAAGTAATTTCAGTTACGTTGGTGTTTGGCACTGTTCTGTCCAGTGATGATGCTTAGATAGTGGTCATTTTGTAGGTTGAATGGATTCAACTACGAGTCAGACAGCAAAGCTTCATGAAGACTTCTGACGACCATGACGTCTGAACTTGTGTTGAAAACAAGCTATATCCTGTGAAACGCCATCCGGTGGCTGATTCTTGTACTACAACAAGAAAGCTGCACACGGCCGGAGCTGGCTGGCCACAGTTCCTGACAATGAACAGCGGATGCCCACGGCTAAATAATCAGAGCGTTTTTTTGTATAAAATTATAATTTATCTTATATTTAGTTTGTGCGGCTTAGAGACAGGTGTGTTCTGTAGTCCGAGAATTACGGTAATAGAAAAAAGTAAGTGACATCATAAACAGAACTCTGAGGAAAAAAATAAAATAAATCGTAGCTTCATTCACTGAAGATGTCTTACCTCCTTGCACCAAAAAGGCTTCTTTACTGGCTGGTTTTCCGATCCATCCCGAGTATATTGGATACACAGACACATTGTAGCGAACAAAGTGCTCAAGGGCTCCTGGATTTGACAATGAATACAAGAAGTCAACAGTTTTAATAAATGTAGGGTCGATAGTCTTTGAGCCATGAAAAACTCTTTTTTTAAGTATAGGCATCCAAAGTTTGTGAACTCTCCAAAATACGTAAGACGTTTAATGCATTTAAGATTTTTAGAAAGGTTTATTTCTACATACTGTACATTACAGTAGTTTTAGAAAGACTTAAGAAAAGTGCACTGAGTGTTGCTGAAGGATTTCTGCACCAGACCTGGGCTGTCCATACCACACACATGTTCAACCATGGGGTGTTTTATTTAGTTATTTTTGGCAATTGAGAACTACAACCAAATACACTACTTCTAACAAAAGACAACTCTGTTTGATCTCTGTTAGATAAACACAAACTTTACAAGATGATAAAATATCACTGTATTAAAGATAATATTAGCACTCTCTTAACTCATAAGAACAAAAACGTTACCTTTAATTACAGTCTGTCTAGTGCTTTTATTTTCTCTCTGCCAGTCTATTTTCCCATCGCTGACCCATTCGATGACATACTCGGACACAGCTAGGGTATCATGTTTCCATTCTACGAACAGCTGTCCATTATGAGGCCAAACAGTCATGTCTTTAACTGGTGGACGATCTGTAATGAGAACACAAAAACAAAAGTTACCCTAAAACCAAACAACTGACATCACATCATTGATGGCGCTGTACAGACCTAATGTGTCCCATTTCTAATTCAAATAGTCCTGAGCTCAAGGAGTTACATCCATTTACATCAAAACTTTTCAAAGTGGAAGTTTTTTTTCTTTTACCTCTAGTGCTTAATGTGTTCTAATTTTCTCAATTAAGACTTTTTTGCAATCCCACTGAAGATGTGCTTAACACAGTGTGAATGTGTTTATACTGCTGTGAGTAAATACGTACTCTGGTTTAAATTTTACTTTTTAAAAGTATTTAAGAGAGCAGCCAAGACCTCACGAGTCACCTACCAAGGGGTTTTGATGAGATAGCCAAGCACGCCTCAGGAGACGCCCCCACAGAATTGACAGCAGCAATGCACACTTTTGCAAACTGTTTCCCACCCAAGGAAATCCTTTTAAGCCGATGTACGCTCCTCGTATTAGATCTGCTGTCTGAGTTGACCGGAACACTTTCTAGCTCCCAACTTTCATTCTTCAAGCTTTTAATTTTCATATCAAATGATGTTATTTTCCCATTGGCAACTTCAGGATCCTGAGGGAGAACAATCAAATACTGTTACCAATTCAAGATGTAGAAAACGACAAAGTGTATTAAAAAAAAAGGCTGTAAATAGTTTGAGCCATTTGAGGGTTTAGGTCTACATGACAATCAATGTAGGTCACTATTTTCATTTATTTAAACTGCTGTTTTAAATAATATTTGTAGGCAAATTTTTAAAAATGTTGCCAATTCTAACTTGGCTTCAAAATGATGCTACTGTGTGATTATTACTGTGAATTATTATAAACACAAGGACAATAAAGACTATTTTGACGTCTTTGTAATGTAGAGAAATCAAAACCGTGCTACTGTCAGAGCTTTTCTCTTGTTGTATTGCTAATCAAACATTGACAGCTGTCACTTAAAATATGAGTGATACTGAGCCATGTCTTTCTGAGCCAGTGTGTTCTTAAAGTACACCTTATAATAAAATGTTATATTCATAGACACAAAAGAAACAAATAAAATGGCTTTTGTCTGTTCTAATATTTGTCATCAGCAGTAGCCACTGAAAAATCCTAAAGCAGCCTCTTGCTTAAAATATGTCAAGAAAAAGTTTTGTGTTTTCATGTTTCACTAATTGTATGATGTATAATGATACTATTCTACCAATATTCAGTCAATGATATAAAAGTTTACCTTAGAAATGAGTTGCACTTCTTGTTCATTCATGCCACTATCAACAATCTTCCATAAATCTGGTTTACTTGAAGGTTCTGGAGCAAACAGAAGAAAGTTAAAAGAAAGAACAGGGAGTCCTCACAGCATGTCTGACACATTCACACCTCAGTACGTAGGTGGTATCAACAAGTTTTCTTTTAACTATTCTGACTTTTAAAGATCAACCGTGGCTGCACAAAGGTTGGCACTGGCCATATCGCACATGCAGTCAAGAGAGGAAATAAATGGTGGTTACTTCTTTGTTTGTTTAAGAAATAAAAGACCAATATCTTAGCCGTAGAACTGTGACCACTGTAAGGTGAAGTGGAAAAACATTTCATAGCTTGTAACACCTGAAATGAACACAAATTATCCATGACTCACTTTGTGTTATAAATGTGAACTGGTAATACTCACGGTCCTCTGGAGTCCTTGCAGTTTTATTCGAGCTCCAGTTGCTCCAGTAACCACAGTTCTTGTAATGTTTGCTGGACATCTGAATGACATAAACCGTGTCTGGTCGAAGATTCTGCAGTCTGAAAGAATTTGTAGGGTTTGCAATATCTTCAGGAGGAACCTGTAAAAGACAAATCACAGCCCTGTAATCCTACCACACAAAATTATGCAGATAAAATACTTTACTAAAAGAAGAGGGACAACCCCCCCCCCCCCCCCCTAAAAATACGTTAAATAAATGTTTAATGTTCAGAACCATCTTGGCGCTTTGGTCAGATTGTTTGTAGGTACCAACCAGTGGCAACATGTGGTTCTAAGAACCAAATAAATGGAATGACAGCAATGATTTTAAATCTCTGTATCCCATATATAATACCAGCACTGTCTTTTTCAAAATAAAATAATTAATGTTTTACTGGTGTATGATTAGTAAATATACAAACCAGTACATTGGTAAAGGCTTATGGGTCTATCATGTGTGACACATAGTGAATCATTAACAAATTGATGAACTTCATATGAAAAAAATGTTTTGTCTAATTTATTCTTAAAACTATCCATGTGAGGTAATAATATAGAGAAAACTGATTGTTTTATTTTATTATTTTTATATTAATCACACATTTGTTGTGATTTACTTGTGATACTTTTTAATTTAGCATAAGACTAAATGAGGAGTCATTGTTCAAACTGACCTCAAACATACTTACAGAACTCCAAATTTGAGATCCGCTTGGGCAGAATCTGATTTGATATTTCAGTTTTATAATCACTTCATCAATAGGACTAGTCCAGCTCACGAGAAGCGATGTGGGAAAAACAGATTCTGAAATGGCTCGTACAATTGGAGGGTTGGTTTTCACTGCAACAAAATAAACAGTTGATAACTGTGTAGTCGTCTGGACACTTCCAAACACTGACATTTCTTTGAACGCACCCTGTAGGCCAGATCAAACATAAAGTACTCTGCACTATGATAAACCGTTTTTCTAGAGATGAAAACTTTGCCTTACCAAAGCAGTTGGCATCATTCCTCAGATGTTCAGACTCTTCTGCTCCCAGCAGATTATGAGCCTCCACCCAGATATCCAGAGGCATAAAGTTGGGGAAAAGTTTTAGAGTCACTTGGACATTATTCTGAATTGTTGATGCGTTTACTGTTTCACCACTGCTGAAAAAAAATTTGCACATAATTTAGAAGAATGCATCAAGTACTGTAACACAGTTCTGCATACTGTATTTTTTGGCCTATAAGTCACAGTTTTTGCATAATCTGCATGCCCTGCCACTTATAGGCCGATGCGACATATTGATGGATTTTTTTTTTAACCATATTTATAAACACATTTTTGGCTGCTTTCTCTTCGCTTGTGAAAGCTTGTTCAGTCACATTCTGACGGTCATGGGCACTCATTTTGAAGTGAAAACTTAATGCGCTTTGGAGATTAGCCGAGCCTGCTACTCCTAACGCCTTCTGGACTCGAGCTCTGCGTAACATCTATGTCCCCGCGCACTTACATAGTTGTGTCACAGCTTTTTCTCTCCGGGTTGAAACTGAAGCGGATGCTTCAACATGAACAGAAAAAGCAATGTGTCAGTGAAACACTGTAATCATATCGAAATATCAAAAATGTGCTTAAACTCATATCACTATTGAATAAAAGTACAGGTAGTCCTCGACCTACGAACGGGTTCCGGACCTAAGGACCGTTCGTAGGTCGATTCTGCCGTAGG
>JARVLU010000528.1:10482783-10494413 GCA_031762415.1 Simpsonichthys santanae | reverse complement strand
TTCTTTATGGAACACTGGGACGCCATGTCATCCAGACCAGAGAGGACAAGGATAGCCCAAGTTGTTATCAACGCTCCATTCAGAAGCAAATATGATGGAAGAAGTCCTAGTATGGTCTTATAGATATACAAGTTATAAAAGTTGTGTCTTTTATTTGTTGATGTTTTAGGTGAAACTGTTTAGCTTAAATGTACGGGTAGGCATTAATGAAGTCTGTGCTGATGGAAGTCTTCATGTCCTTTATGTCCAGACCACTGAGAAAATGGATTGACCGTCTGAAAGGCGAGTCAGACAGTGATGAGGACTTGGCCAACAACAGAACCACTCCATCCAAACCTTTAGACAACATCCGGTAAAAAGAAAAAGACAACATTGTTTTGTCCTGTGTCTTTTGTTTCAGGAGCTACTGTAGCTCTTTATGTTATTAAGAATACTGTAATCTTGAGAAAGGCTTATGCTATAATTGTTTAAATAGTTTTTTTTCCCTTATTGATCTCCACCCAGGTCAAAATCTCGTAACGTCTCAGGTACTTACACATTTCCTGGAGAGAACTGGTCCAAACACAAGCAGCAGAAAACTCCAGGACACCCGAGTCAAAATGAACTCATCCAGGTCAGAGAGAACCACAGATTACTGTTCTGTTTGCCACTTACTGAATGAAATGAAGGGAGTTATCAGTTCACTAGAAATGTGCACATTTCAATCCTACCAAATCTACCAAGATTTGTTTTGGACAAAACTTAGTGCAACAGTGAATTATGGCATTAGGCAACTTTGATTCCACTTCAGAGCTGGATGAAATCTGTGAAATCTGTCTGAAGCATTAATAATGTTCACGTCACTGAATGCAGGTTGTTTAAACTTCCTGTTAAATGATGTAGCTTGAAAACCAGGGAATTCACAACAAAGTTTCTGAGCTCCTCCAGATAATGTTCTGCTAAATTGTAAAAGTAAAAATCAAAATCAGTCAAATTCTTAATAACACTTTGGTCAAATAAAAGTGTATGTTTTGTTAATTTCCTTCTGCAGAAATCTGTTTTGAAAGGCAGTGGGAAGAAAGGCCAGGACTCTCCATGTGTCAAGAAAGGATCCAGTGACATCAGGTTCAACAACCAGCAGGTAGAAATGATAAGCTGGAGAAATTTAAAGTTCAAATTAAATAGAGCCTCTTTTAATATTAGGCTTTAGAAGAAAATAACAAATAATCTTGGAAAAATAACAACAAATGAAGATTAAAGGGATAGTTGAAATACTTTGAAATGGGGTGCTATGGAAAAGTTGTGAACAGATAATATCTTACCTGTTGTAGATGGCTTTTTGAACAACTTCTGTCATGAAATAAAGTTTAATTCTGAATGGACTGAGATGCTACCTGCTAGTCGCTGTGGCTAAGTGGTTAGAGCTGTCGTCCTCCAATGCAAGAGGTGGGGGTTTGAATCCACCAGTTGTCACATGTCGAAGTGTCAGTGGGTAAGACGTTGAACCTCTCATTGCCTCCGATGTGTCCCATCGGTGTATGAATGTGATAAAGCTCTGATTAGTCTCTTTAGAATGTTTAGTATAGATCTAGTAGAGTGCTGTATGAATGGGTAAATGAGGCACAGATTGTGTTGTAAAGCACCTTGGGTGTCTTGATAAAATAGAAAGGTGCTATATAAGTACATCATTTACCAAAGTAGAATGCTGCTGTCTCAAAAAAAACCCCAACATTTTTCTAAAAGGTTTGGTAGCAGTTTGTGGGAATATTTTATAAACTCATGCACAGCCTTTACTTTCACCTTATATTTTTATTTATTTAAAGTTTTATGGTTGATTGTCAGCAGCAGTGAGAGGTAACACTTCCAGTGCAGCCTGGGACTCCTCTGGCATGAATCTTGTAATAGTTATTTAAAAAAAGCGTGAAACATTCACAGCATAACACAGATTCAGATGACCACTTTGACGTGAGATACTATGAAATGAAATAATGAATGTCGGAGTCGTTGTAAGACTTCAGTGATCTGATTTAGAAGTGGGTCTGTTTGGATCATCTAAACAGCAAAACATTGACAGGTTTTCATGCATAAACCATCTGCTTCTGTGAAAATACAAGTTTTTAAAACAAAAGAACTCATTCAGTGATTTATTGTTCTACGAGTAAGAAGATGAAAATAACAACTTTTAGAATAAGCTGCTGTTTAGCTGCTTTGTGTTTTTGATCTTAATTCTGACTCTTCTGACTCAGCAGAAAGAAGATAAAAGGCTTCAACCTAGACAACTACAGGATCTGTTTGAGAGAGGTATGAGGTGTAAATAGTTCATTGGCAGAGTTATAAAATGTTTTCCTGCATTCATGAGTGAGACAGAACACGTCAGGATGCTTCGGTCCAGGCTGTTGGCTAAGAGTCTAACCTTTATGTCCTTTTTAAAAGCATTTTAAATTTGTGGTCTTTGATTATTCTACATGTTGCTTGAACTGCTTGTCAATCAAACAAGCAGAATGAGCTTATTTTATATTTAAAGGACTACTGTTCCTTGAAGAAATGCATGTGTCCCGTTGCTTTTGATGCCAGAGTTTAATCTGTTACAGTGTATATTAAGTGTTGGGGATGACTGTCAGCTACTAACACACCACATTTGAGCTCAGTATGTGCAATTTGACTTAGGCTTGTCGCAATAAACAATAAATCAATTAATCGCATGATAAATAAAATTATCAACCTCATTTTCATTTGTCAGCTTTATTGTTTCTTTGTGTCTCTCTTTCTTCTGAAGACACTGGATGACAAAAGTCTCAACTCCGGTGCTCTTCACTGACCCCTCCCTTTCTCCTTTCTCTTTAAAATTTATTTTAACCGTCCAAAATCGTGTTTTTGGATTGTTAAAAGCAGCTAAGCTGAGAAGCTAAGCTACGAGCTAAGCTAACAGGCCGACCTCGGCGGGGAAAAAAACCTCTGTTTTGTTGAAGCTCCAAAATTCACAGATGAAACCCGTGCCTTCATCTAAAAAGTTGTATTTCTCTGAAAAAAAATAAGCTGAAAACTTGTTTACTGTTTTTTTTATTTTATTTTTTTTTTTAATAAAAGCTTTGTGTGAAAAATGCTATGCTAAAGAGCCACATCAAGCGTCCGCCATTTTGAGAACCGAAGAGAGGCAGCCCATGTCACGTCAAGGGGCCTCCCTCCCATTTATCTTAAAGAGACGTGCCAGTGTTTCCCCTAGTTAACTTGCCATGGCGGGGTGCTCATCGCATCCATGATTTTTGTTGACGGGAGGGACGGAGATATGTCTGAGTGCAGCTTGCACAACAGTTTTTGAGTGGGGGCAGTGTGGGGTTCAACATGAGGGAAGAAGCACCTTTAGCTTTTTAGTTAAGAGCTCCTGTATTGCGTGCTGCTAGCTTAGCGTGACACGTTTGAGCTGTGCACTGTTTGTACATACAGTTTTTGAGTGTGTATGTGCAGGGGTGTGTGTGGGGGGGGGTGTTCAGCGTGAGCACTACCTTTAGCTTTAGAGCGCCTGTATTGCACGCTGCTAGCTTGGCGCTATGTCAGTGCCGGGGTATGGAGTGGAGGAGTTCGATTTGGTAGGAAGGTTGGTCAATTCTGTTGACAGGGTGGGGCACCTCGCTTGTATACTGGTAGAGGAAACACTGCTCGCTCCCTCCCTATCCATCCTTCAGTTCAGTCTCACACTGCCATCCAGTGGTCGAAAAAAATTTACTGCACCCAAAATAAATTAATCAACATCTCTTCTTAAATTTGACACTAATTACAAATATAGTCAAACTTCAAACAATATTATCATTTATCACAATAATTTCTGAGACAATTAATCGCCCAGCAAAATTTGTTATCGTGACAGGCCTAATTTGATTGAAATAAAGTCTTTTTGCGTGCTTGCTGAAGTCGATTAGCTTTGGCTGTGATTCCAAAGATTACTCATGACTGACATTTAAAAATGTATTCTCCTTGAGCGTAGTTCCCCACTTTGTTTTTACTTTTTGTCTTTCTGCAGATGTGGCTTCAAGCAGTTCCAGCTGTTCACCAGCTGAAGACGAACACTTTGCACATCTGGCGTCCTCCAAGGCGTTTCTGAACTTCAAATTTGACAAAGAAGCCATCATGAGATGTTTTGATTATCCAGTCATCGTCGCAGTCGAACTTTAGACCCGAGAGACGTTTTTATTAATCTACAGTCAAGACCAAGCTTTGAGTGAGCTCTTCCTTGTCCTACTTGGTGGTCGCAAACACACACATCAAGAGAAAAGTCTCCCAAACCAGCGCCTGCACAGAGCCTGGTTTGTGGTTGTTTGTCTTGGTTGCCCACTTTAGACTTCTGAAAATGACGTATTGTAAAAGCATTCTTCAGACCTGACAGGACTGTTACAATCTGCAGGAAACCAGACAGAACCAAAGAAGTGGACTGTTCGTTACCCAAAAGGCCAAAACATTGAGCATTTTAAAAAGAAAATAGATTTTATTCCCACAATGGGTGAAAATAAAGAGTTGAATAAAAAAGCCTGATAGTAAAAGTGAATTTGGTTAATTAGTTGTTAAAAGACACGTCATAATTTTTGGATTTAAAAAGCTTTGAATTGAATGTTCTCCGATGATTTCTGAGCTTGTAAATGTAATTTATGGATAAATTTGTAGAATCTATAACCCCATGTATTTATTATTTCAGAACAGAACACAATAAGTTTGTGTTATTATTATTACTGTATTATGGTTATAGAAAATACAAATGTTCTCTACAATAAGTGTTTCTTCACAGGCAGATTTATTTCCCATGCCTGATTCACATCTACAAACTTCAGAATAATCTGCGAACATTAATTTCATCCCAAAGTCAAACTTTAATCTGAGCCTGATTTATTCAACTATTTTTTTTTCCTGTGAATGTAAAAAAAAAAAAAAAAAAAAGTTCATTGGATTTGGCTTTAATTTGGCATTTAAATGTGTTTTTGTCTTTCACACTGATAATTTGGGATGTAGAATGTAATCTATTGTTACATTTTGAATACTGTACTGGTAAATTGAGAACAAGCTTTATTTACCACATCTCAAACTGAAATTCACTAAATTCACGCAGCACTGTTTATTAAAACTTAAGGTTTATAAGATAATGTAAATTATTACAGAAATGTGTAAAAGTCCTAAAATAAGCTCAGAAATTGGCTTGCTACCTGAATAAATTGCAATAAGATACAAACAATAATGTAGATGGCAAATTGATTTTAAGATTTCAGATCATCCACCATCCTTTAACGTAATAATTTGACTTTTTCTGTGATTCATTGTTTGACTAAATGGCTTTTACTTCAAACAATCACTAATAAACCAAAAACTATATTTTCAGAGAGATTTGTTATACACACATGTGGTACATGAGGTGGGATGAAACTATGTACACAGCGTCCCAGTTACATCCAACAAAAAGCACAAACTAAAGAAAAACATTAGTAAGATCTGAGTCATGAACTAAGAATATTCTATATTCACTAAACTAATACATTTAGCACTACTAGTACAGAAATAATGCGCCAAAACAACAGCAGCACGAACACGAGTCTGTGTGAGCAGATGAGGACAAATGAACACAGCAACATGAAATAGATCAGCAGCATGAGATCAGCAGCACACATCATTGTAAAAATGTATAAAATAGTTTTTGATCACAAAAATGAAAAGTGTACATATAGGACAATTTGAGCTTTTACATTTACCTTTTCATGTGACCCTGAAGTGACAAATGTTATGTTTATGTGCATTTGTGATAACTTTGTCCTGGAGAACAAAACCATTAAGGGTTTATGTTAAATAAAAGTTATTATTCATGTTTTTCATGACCCAGTGGATATGTGACCTTGGTTGAAGAGGAAACTATTAAATATTATAAACATAAAAAGTAAAAACATATTTCCTTCAAAGGACACCTTTTTTCATTCAACCTTTATTTATACTTTCTAGTCTCATTGAGACAGAGGGACTCTTAGAAGAGAGACCTGTTCCAGACAGAATATATAAAGTACAGAAAACAGTAAACAATGACAACAATAAACTACATTAAAAACGCAGTTAAAATTATAGTCTAAAAAATTAATCAGAGTGCCGTAAAACACAGTGAAATACTAAAAACAAGAACATATTTGCTTTGATTTTTCTATTGGAAAATAGAATCCCCTAGCTACTAGGATGTAAAACAAACAAAGACGATGTTTGTACCATGACTAAATGCCTTTGATGTCTGAACAGTTTTCATTTTTTAAAGAATGATGGTCGATCCAGCTGTCTTCTACTGGCAGGATGATTTCTGTAAGGTGACAGGAGTCCATGCATGTCATGTAGATGACTTTGCATGGGGTGGTTCAGACATGTTCTCTTCAGCCATTATCCCCAAACTCAAAAGCTGCTTTTCAAGTTGGACGAGAAGAGTGACAGCTTCATCTACATTGGGATGGAGGTTCATTATCTGCAGAATGAAATAAAAGTACAACAGGGTGCATATATACTGTATATATAAAAAAAAAAAAACGCAGCCCATTCCTATGGACCCCACCAGAGCACTACAGAGACAGAGGGAGGCTCCTTTTTAACAGACACAGATATGGTTAAAATCCAAGATTGGGCATATTCTATGGGTAGCAAGACGGAGCAGACCTGACATGCGTGACATATCCACCTTGGCGTCAAATACGTACAAAACATGCTACAATTCAAACACTACACTGCAAACAAACTGATCAGAAAACTTAAATCTGAGGAAGTTACCCTGATGTTTCAATACTTGAGATACAACAAATACCAGTTAGTAGTGTTCAGTGGTTCCTCTATGACAAACCTCTCAGATGGAGGGACACATGGTGGACATTTTATCATGGTGATGGGAGAAGATGGAAAATTTTCCCCTATATGCTGGCAGTTGAAACGGATCAGGAGGATGGTACACTGCACGTTAGCTGGAGAGACTTTAGCACTTGCAGACGGGATAGATAGTACTGTACTGTCTTTCTAGCCACACTCTATTCAGAGCTCATGGTTGTTGATGGCACACACACCATCCTGTCCATGACCTGTGCAACAGACAGCCATTCCCTCTTCGATGCCGTCAAGTCTACAAAATCTGTAACTGAGAAGAGGCTTCGGCTTGAGATCAGCAGCATCAAAGAAGTTCGACTCGGGAATAATTCAGGAAATTGCATGGACATCTACCCAAAGGCAGCTTGCTAACTGCTTAACTAAAGTGGTGCATCTGCACTTGGACTACTGGGAGCCCTTAGTGAGGGGGAATGTTAATTTAAGGATTAAAACTAACAAACAAAGCATCAGCGTTCCTTATCTTATTTGAACTTAATTTACGTAACATCAAAACGTTGTTACAGAATGTTGTTCTAATCTGTTACGTATTCTTTGAAGAAAGAGGGGAGATTGTTAAATTGTCAGGGTTTCTTTATTTTACATTTGCACCACGTGGTACATGTGGTGGAATGAAATTGTGTAAACAGTAATAAGATCTAAGAAAAACATCAACTAAAAATATGCTAAGCACTAATAGCATAAAAACAATAAACACAATTCAGTCTGTGTTTAGATCAGACGGACTTCTTCCATTTCCAGTTAGAGTTTTATTCGTTAATTATTTTTTTATTTTTTTATAAAAGTTTATTCACGTCTCTGGTCTGTCTCAGATTCTTGCTTTTGCTGCTGTTTGAAAAGAGAGTAAAGCTGTGATGTTGTCTTGATTGTGTTGAAGGAAAGAAACATCTCTAAAATGCTTATCGTCTTGTCCTCTATTTTAATAACATCCTCTAGGTGTCTTCAGCAAGCAGTTTCTCTCAGCGTGCAGTTTCATTGCTCTGATATTTGAGAATCTTGTTTCTAAGACAATAAGATCAACACTAAATAATCTTTATACAGTAAATCATAGTCAGTTTTATCACCAATTCTCAACTACAAATAAAACAATTTAAATCCAATTATTTATAAAAACAGTCGTCATGGTTTATACATCCGCCTTAATATGCCCACATTTACCCATAAATTCATTCAACCTTTATTTAGGCAGGTTAATCCCATTGAGCCTCGAGGACTCTTACAAGTGAGACCTGGCTACAAACCAAGGATGATGACAACAGCGACAGTAGATTTTCCTTGGACCATCAACAATAGACAAACATAAGAGAGAAATACAGATTTTTTTTTTAACAAGTTAAAACAAAGATGTCAAAGTAGCAAAACAGACAGATTATAAGGCAAATGTAGAATGTGTAGGTGGTACATGAGGTAGAAACATGTTCTGAGCACAAAGTTTTTCTGTTTTTACAGCAGCAGAAATAAAAACTGTGTAAGGTGCAAATTTGCAAAAACTTGAGCAGATTGCAAAAACACACTAGAGAAGTCACAACCAGTGCAACACACAGGTTCATGATTGTTTCCACTATTCACGTTCAGTGTTCATCTATGGTATGTACATTAGCTTTTTAATGACATTTACAAACAGATGTCTTTACAAATCTATTCTATTGGTGATTTACGTTGTGAGAGTTAAATGTCCTCAACGTGCAATGTTGACAGGTGTGAGAATGGTGGCAGAACATCTTGTACGTGAATAGTGTTTGGACTGAATGTGGATCCACGCCAATTATTGATAAAAGTGAAAGCAAAGATGAAACGCCAGTTTTATGACAAGAACCGAGTTTAGGGATTCGAACCAGATCACAGACAACAGGAAGGTTTAAGATTTATTGATAAACTGCTTCTGGTGGAGGTCTTGGTCCTTGTGCCACGACGAGCTTCGTAGACCGGTGCGGGAGGATTTCCTTAGAGGAGTTGGTTTGCATGATGTCACCGTTTGAGAAGGTGAGCTAGTTTTGAGGCTGAGCATGAAGCAGTTAGGAGGGAGATGCAAAAGACAGGTCCAGGGAGACAGGCGAGGGTCATGCACGGGTGATCAGAAATACAAAACCAGACTTGAATCGTGATCCGGAAGACGTGGTCATTGTAGAGAAGGCAGAGGTTGTTACCATGAGCAGAGCAGATAATCCCAAGCAAGCAGGGGACAAGCGAGATGGGTAATCTCTAAAACAAGCATGAAATCAGAACCAGGAAGACAAACAAGACTGTGGCATGAATGCTGTACATTTACAGTCACTGTAGAGCTCTTTGGGACTGGGATGATGGTGGCGGTCTTCAGGCAGGTGGGAACTGTCTCTAGGGCAAGTGAGGTGTTAAAGATGTCGGCCAGCACATCGCAGAGCTGATCAGCACATTCTTTCAACACATGAAACATGAATAACATGAATACATTTCAAATTCATTCAACCTTTATTTATAAAAGTTAGTCCCATTGAGTCTCTGGGACTCATTTACAAGACAGACCTGTATCAACAGTTATTTTATCTTCAACAGCTGACTGTACAAAGAGGTAGATATATTTATTTTGTTTCATACCAGTCTTCAGATATGCAGTTCTATTTCATATGAGCTACGCCCTTTAGACAGCTTCGCTTATTGGATAATCCCCGCGCGCCAGCGCATCAACTGAAAAAACTTTAGTCCACGCCCACCTACTGTGTGGGCCCCACCCCGTGTCTATATAATCCGGCAGCACAGGATGTTCACCTCCCTTCATCATTCAGCCGTCGACTGAAGAAGACTTTTCGAGATGTCTACAAAGACGTGTCCAGTGTGCGACGCCTACATCCGAAGCTTCGACCGGCATCAGCTTTGTGAAGGATGTTTGGGTCCTCAGCACATTGACCTCAGCGACACCTGTTGTCTCTGCCGCCACCTCCCCGCCAGTGAGAGGGAGCGTCGAGCTGCCCTTTTCAGGGCTATTGGCAGTGACTAATGGCAGCTGAGAGATGAGATGCCGCTGGACCAACCGGTTTCATTCACGGAGGCGGCAGGTGAGCCAAACAACTCACCGAGCCGTGGGGATGGCAGTAGCATTGGAAGCGGAAGCAATGCGCCATCCCTTCTCCAAAGCGTGGTGATGGAGGAGGAGGATCAGAGCGTACGCTCTGCGCCTCTCCCTCCTCTGAGGTCAACAGCCACCACGCTTTCCGCCTTGTACGCCTTTCTCCACGAGCTGCCCGCCATCATCAAGGAGGCGGCGGACACGAAGGACCTGCCTGTTTAGCCCCCTCCCTCACCTAAGTTGAACGACTTGGCGGGAAGGTTCGGCTCCACCTCGGCCCGACGCCCTGACCCGATTTGGCCTCGTTTCCCAGCGGTGTCCGCCTACTGGAACAAGGCCACAGCAGAGCCCACCAAGATGAGGGCCCCGGTCACGACCTTCGCGTCCATCACAAAGGTCGAGGGGGTCACTGAAGGGGGGTTTCCGGTGGTGCCCCCCCCCCCCCCCTTGAGTAGGGCCTCACAGAAGTGTTCGGTGCCAAAGCCACCAGGATGGATCAGACTCCGGTCCCACCTGGGAGGCATGATCAGACGATTGTGCAGCTCTCTAACAGGGCTCATCAGTGTGCTGTTCAGGCCACCGCCGCAAATAATAACATCGCCCTCCTGGCTTTCCATATCTCCAAGAGCCTGGAGGGGACGTAGCTGGCTGAGGAGACGAGAACCTCACTGGGCAAAGCGGCAGATGTCATCCTCAACCTCTGCGCCGCGTCCACAGTCTGCCTGTCCTGTACGGCAGCCTGGATGGCCATGATTCAACGCACGACGTGGCTCCGTCATGCCCCATCACTGCCGGACAAGCTGCAGAAGGATCTGCTGTAGGGGCCAGTGACACCTGACACCCTCTTCGGCGAGAGCTTAACATCATTGCTCGACAGACTGAAGGCGAGGAACGAGGTATCTGAGTCGGTTCGACACCTCATGAGGCCCCATCCTTCTCCCCGCCATTCTAACGGATGGAGAGAATGCCGACATCAAAGGCAGCAGTCCCGGCAATCCTCCTCTGCAGCTGCAGCCACCTGTTCAGCCTCGCCGCCGGCCCCTCCCATCAGAGAGCAGCGCCGCCTGCCCGCCAGGTCCTGCTCAGCATCAGAGAAGTCGCCAACAGACGCAGCCCTGGAGCGGACAGCAGCAGGGCCCAGCATGCCGGCGGCGACAGCAAAAGTGACTCGTTGCGGGGAATGTGAGTGATTTAAAGTTGTGTTTTGAAATAAAACATAAAAATCCTCTAAAGAGCAAATCCTCTCCTGCTTTGAACCTGCCTGTTGGACCCAACGATCCAACTGCAGCTCGAACACACATTTCCCACAAATGACAAGCTGGGCTCTGTTAAACGTTTGTTTACAGGTCACACTGGCTTGAGCGATGTCACAAAACACTCACTTCACACCTGCTGAAGCTTGTGCTGCGCAGCTTGAGCTGGGAACAGACCCCCACTCTCTGCCCACATCAAAGCAGCATCCCGCTGGCTCAACTCACACGCTGCCCAGCAGGGATAATGACCTGCCATTACAGTCTCTGAGGTTACGGCACTTCACACACATAAGTGAAGCTGCCCACCCACGGCTGCAGCACGCGCGCCGTACCTCAGAGCACAGCACAAAACGAGGCACCATGCAGTGTGGGCACGAGCCTCTGTTTAAACGGCGGGCCGGGTGCGAGTGTGTGTTTACTCGTGCTGCGGACCCGCAGGTAAATCACAGTGCTGTAACTGCCATCCAGTCGTGTTG
>JARVLU010000528.1:10461673-10477252 GCA_031762415.1 Simpsonichthys santanae | reverse complement strand
GCTGCCCTTTCCCCCAGTTTTCCCCCCCCCCCCCCCCTTCACCGAAGGGTAAAAAAAAAAAAAAATCCAGACTTGTGACAGACTAGATGCAATAACAAAAATAAAAAAAATAATAAAAACGTTTCCAGTAAGATTGTGCGATTTAAACGGAACTAATGTTCAATAGCGTTGCGTTTGTTTTGCTCTGTTGCTAATAATTAATGAGCGGCTCGTTTTCTGGGCTGTCATTTGTTAAACGTTTAATGTCGCTGTGTTTATCATGACGTAACATAAAGCTAATGACTTATTATTATCTTAACTGTTGTGAAAAATGTTCAGGAAACGTGGCTAACATGCTACCTAGCCATGTCGTAACCTCGTTTTGCTAGCCTGCGTTTACTTGATGCAAAACATGTAATAAAGCATTAACACAGTGTTAATTACATTTTATTTAACCCTTAATGATATCATTTTACAAGTGTTTTCCTACCTGCCAAGTAACACAGAAGCTGGGTTGGTTTAGTGGGGCTTAAGAGGATGTACTTTGACCTGCTGAGTTAGTTTCACCTCTATCCGTCCCCATTAACTCATTAATACAAATCCCAGTCAACTCCTTGTTGATAAAAATGCTGTATTCTAACACGTGGCTGAACCTAAAACTTCTTTCTCATCATGTTCAGGATGCCTGGCTCAGCCCCAATCAGTTGCTTGGGACCGTGGCCCAAAGATGTGGGCATCATTGCCATGGAGTTGTACTTCCCGTCCCAGTACGTGGACCAAGCCGAGCTGGAACAGTTTGATGGCGTGCCAGCCGGGAAATACACCATAGGCCTGGGGCAAGCTCGCATGGGTTTCTGCTCCGACCGAGAGGACATCAACTCTCTGTGCTTGACCGTCGTCCAGAGGCTGATGGAGAGGAACAGCCTGTCCTACGACAGCATCGGTCGACTGGAGGTGGGCACCGAGACCATCATCGACAAGTCCAAGTCGGTCAAGACCGCCCTCATGCAGTTGTTTGAGGACTCCGGCAACACAGATGTGGAAGGCATTGACACAACCAACGCCTGCTACGGTGGCACAGCTGCTCTCTTCAATGCTGTGAACTGGGTGGAGTCCAGCTCATGGGATGGTGAGGAAAGCTAAAACATCACTTTTCGTTGTTTTACAGAAACAAATTGTTTAGTTTGCACAACATCAGAAGATAATGACACGTTTATCTTTGTGTTCAGGAATCAAGCAGTAAAGTCAGTCTAACTAGAATTGTGCTTTAAAGGTCAATCAGACTGATGTTTCTAATATGAAAAGGTTTTTTTTGTACAAATGTAACCTGTTATCTCAAATAAGTACATGAATGCAGTTATATGTTGACAAATGCATTTTTTTCTCCCAGAACAGTAGATAGAAGAAGTAAGAAAGAAAAGTTAGTTCAGCTATTATTACAGGAAAGAGTGGAGCTCTGGGAATCAATACATTCAAAGTGTTTCATAACTGTTTTTTATAAATTATTGTTAATGATTTTCAAATATTTATTTTAACTTCAACTTTGAGATGGGAAAAAAAAATCACACACAAAAACTTTGAAAATGAAGGATTTATTGTGTTTTTATACACACACGCTACAAACTCAACTACTAAATACGTTGGCCTTTCATCTTGTCTGTTGTTTCACATATTTTATGAGCACCTTTAAAAATTTAAACCAACAAATTGTTTAGATCTCAGCTGCCTACAGAAACATTCTTTAACAAACACATTAAACTTGAATCATGCATGTTTCTAAGCACGACTCAGTGGAGTTACTCGTAAAAGCATGTTAATGTCTTGCTCTTTATGCTTTTTATGTCATTCTGTTAAATATTGTTTAGAAGCTGTTCTAGGTGTATTATTCTGGTCTTTTTCTGGGTAAACGGTGAAAGATTTGTTCCTTCCTGCACCGTGGACCTCTACTGTCTTCCATATTGTAGCATTAGGGCAGACATGATAGAAAACTAATATAGTTTTGCACTTGTTAATTAATTAAATGCTTGCTCTCTGCAGGACGTTACGCTTTGGTGGTTGCAGGAGACATTGCTGTGTACGCCACAGGAAGTGCACGACCTACGGGGGGTGCCGGAGCAGTGGCCATGCTGGTCGGGCCTAATGCTTCTTTGGCGTTTGAACGAGGTCAGCTGACAAACACTGATTGTTATATGATTTGATATATGACATTTTATTTCACAGTGCTCCGTTTGGTTTTGTGTTTTGTGCTGCACTGTTGAGTTAAAATCTCTTTAGTCCTTCTTTTTGTCTTTCTGTGGTTGCTTGTTAAGAGTCAAGTCCCATACGCTGTAAAATAGTGTTTTAATTGTTCGATTAATTAACAGTATACTTTAATGTGCAGTGCATCTGTGTGGAAAGTGTCTTAAAAGTTGTTTAAAACCTGCAGGTCTGCGGGGAACCCACATGCAGCACGCGTATGACTTCTATAAGCCAGACATGATGTCCGAATACCCCGTGGTGGACGGCAAGCTGTCCATCGAATGCTACCTCAGTGCCTTGGACCGCTGCTACGCCGTTTATCGCAACAAAGTCCACGCACAGTGGCAAAGAGGTGCGTAAAAACCTGATGGTTAACATCTTCCATGTAGACTTGATGCTTTACTATACTTTATGCTATGTCAGGAGCACAAAAGTAGAAATACACTGGTGTGGCCAACCACAGTGCTTTCTATGGTGGTGTGGTGAAAAGCCTTGTTTAAAGTGCTGTTGTGTTCTTGTTGGAATAATTAAATCACTTCATAATTTTAACACTTAAGTGGTAGTCTACCAGGTAGGTGTTTTTGCCTCCATCAAAGCTTGACCATGATAGCCAAGAGGCTCATTATCAATAAATAAATAAATAATCCCCAGTTTTTACAATATGTGACTATTTTGATGCATTTTTGGACTGACGACTCAGCATACAGTGGTGTAGGTGTGAGGCTTCAACATGCAAACAATGCACAATGATAGGTAGCACCTAGTAAGATGGCAGCCATGATTCTTGTCTACTCTTATCACTGGTCATTCCAGCGTATTTATATTTTAGTGGTCAGGAGGTCACATCTGTCATTGATCTTGTGTCTGTACAATCAGTTTAAACTTTAGAAATGAACAGTTTGTATGTTCAGCTTCCAACGTGACACAGTCACGGGTCACTGTTTCATCGACAAATGTGTGTACACATGTGACAGTGGTGAGAGTGAGAAAAAAAAAGATGTGCTGACATGAGTTTTATCATCAAAACATCGCAGAGTAGAGGAAGGTTTAAGTAATTTCAATAAAAGTGTCTAATAATGATCTCCTTTAAACACTGTAGAGGCCTTGAGGTTTAATCACACCACGACAGAAGAGCTGCCTTGCACAATGGTTTTTATTTGGTTGGTTGATTACAAAGATAACAAAAATAGACTTTGTGAATCTACTCGAAATAGTTTAAATTTGTATGAATTTCCTTTCCTATTCTGTTAAATGAATTTTTGTAGTTTTTCTGAGAAAATTTAATTATTTACAACAAACCAGACAAACTATTATTACAGTTGTGATCATTTTTAGCAAAAATGCTACTTAATGATAGATCAGAATAACTCTGCTTGTGGTTTTATTTTGTCCTTTTGTTTCTGTTTTTGCTTCTCAATGTAGAACATAGTATCTGCTGCCACCTAGTGGCCAATCTGAAACTAGTTTTTAATTTAAATTTTATGGAGATAAAAGGCCCAGTGTTTCTCAAAGTGCCCCAGAAAGCTGGAGAGAAGATTAAAAAAAAAAGAACTAAATAAAAATAATAATAATAATAATAACAATTGCCCACTAGGGCAATCTGTATCTGTCATTTACAGATAAACACGCTTGAGAAAGAGGTTAGATTTCTTTTGTTTTGTTCTTCTGGTCAACAGTTTGTTGAAAAGTTTTTTTGTTTTGTTTTTGTTTTTCAGTGGGAATACAATAGTGTTTAAAATATGTTAGTTAATAAAAATTTTATTCTCAGCTATAATTAATTGAATATAGTGAATAGAAGTTCAGATTCTAAAAGTTGACGTGTCTTTTACATATTTTGTAGCGTTACTTGTGGGTTTGTGAGAGGGGCCTTGGCCAGAACATAATGCTGTTTGGGGGGGCCATGGTATGGAAAAGTTTGGGAACCCCTGGTCCAAACCACCCATTTGTAATTCTTGCAGGGTTTTATAGTTTAATCATTGCAGCACATACACAGCAAATCATCTGTCTGCCTGGTGTAGGTGCGTTTGATCAAATTCACATGCAGACATAAAGTTAGGACATTGGGTTAGTCTTGTTGTAGCACCACGTCTTGTGACCTCACAGTATTTTAATAAATAAAAAATATATTTTTTCTGTGTTTCTGACAGAGGGTTCAGATAAGCACTTCAGCCTGGAGGACTTTGGGTTTTTAGTCTTCCACTCTCCTTACTGCAAGCTGGTACAGAAGTCGTTTGCTCGACTGATGCTGAATGACTTCCTGAACCACCCCAGCCCCAATACGGAGACTGGACACTTTGCAGGCCTGGACGCCTTCAGGTACATGAAGCAGCAGCAGCTGGACATGCAGGTCTTCCACCTAGAAACATTTTGGTCTATTTATGTTGGAGATTTCATATTAATAACTAATTAACACTGAGAGCAGGGAGAAAAATGAATATCTTAAATGTGTAACGGATTCCTGATTCTGACTGCCTGCACAGCTATTAGTAGCTATTCAACAGTGGTAATATGTATTAGACTAATTAAATTAATTATTGTGTTCCAGTTACCTGATGGGGTTAAGGAACGTAATCCGGATCAGTGGGTGTCTGTACTGTAGATCAAAATGTATCCGAACCAGCTGAGTACTGAGGAGGAAAGACAGACGACAATATTGTGGCTGTAATTTTAGTTTTCTGACCAGTAGCACCCAGAACTTGAAATGTTTTGTTTTTCTATTGGTTAAGATCCAAGATTGTTTCAAACCTGGATCTTCTGAAGTTTTCTGATGTCTACAGTTCAGAGTAGATTAGACAAATTAGGTGTATTTAAGTGTTGCTCCTCCCTGACGGTCCTCCTTTAGTCAGGACTGTCTTTACTTCCAGTCCAGCGTTTCAAGTGTGTTTCAGATGACTGAACACAATATTTTGTATTTTCACATTTTTATGGGTTTGAGGTGTTCATAATTAGTGCCCTAGAAAATACCTGCTAAGAAAAAAAAAATCAGGTTTTGTTCTCCATATAAATATTTTCTTGTCCAGAATGTAGTTCTTATTCATTCTGCAGAGTTTCTCCTTGGATGATCAAAACTGTCTGAATGACTCTGTTTAAATGACCACATGCTTAAACAATAATTCTTGAGGTGCAATTTTAAACTGAGCTACTGTAGTCGGATGCTTGTTTATTAGCTTATGTTTATTGTCACATCTTTTCCAGTTTTATAACATTTATAGTGAAGGCACTTAGTCTCCTTCTGTGTCGAACTGTCAGTAAATGTTAATATTCATTGTCCACATAAAGTGTCCAGACAAACTTTATTCTAACAAGCGTATTAAAAACTAATTCTGTTTTCTGTTAGATGAAATACATTTTTTTATTAAACTGCTGTGTTTTGTGTTCTTGTTGGCAGAGATGTCAAACCAGAAGAGACGTATTTTGACAGGGACGTGGAGAAGGCCTTCATGAAGGCCAGCGCGGAGCTGTTTGAGAGGAAGACCAAGCCGTCCTTGCTCATCTCCAATCAGAACGGGAACATGTACACGCCGTCCGTCTACGGCTGCCTGGCGTCCGTTATTGCCGAGTACGTCTCTGTGTGCAGCTCTAACGCTTCTGTTAGTGCAGATTCATGTAAACTGACCCACACAACCAATCTGTCACAACTTATTGACTGGCAGTTCTGCTCAGGGTCTTATCATTCTGAGAACAAATCAGTTTTGTCAAGGAAAGTACCGTTCAGATTTCTAAAGGAAAACGTTTGTGCACGTGCTGAGGCTTACTGAAGCATCTTCAACTCAAAGTTTGTTGTTGTGAATAACTTTCCTCTGTTGTTTTGTAGACGTACGCCGTCGCAGCTAGCAGGACAGAGGTTTGGAGTTTTCTCCTACGGGTCAGGATTTGCTGCCACCTTGTATTCTCTGAGGGTCACGCAGGACCACACTCCTGGTAAATTCTCTTCAATGCTCTCAGAGAACATCTGAACGTGTAATTAACTTATAGGAACTTTTGTTTCTAGTGCGAACTGTTTATTTTTATGTTTTCTTTTTGTGTTTTAGGATCTGGGCTTGACAAACTTGTATCCAGCCTGAGCGACCTGAGGGTCCGGCTAAACTCCAGGACGAAGGTTTCTCCTGCTGTTTTCTCTGAAAGTATGAAGCTGAGGGAGGAGACTCATCATTTAGGTATTACTCTGCTTTCACTGCTGCTTGTGTCAGAGTTGGAAGTGGATGATGACCTGAAATCCACAAATATATTTTGTTGTAATCATTTATGCACCTTTTATTAAGACTGCTTGAGCTCTTCTCTGTTTATAAGGATTAGAGTAATATTTTGTACTATAATTCAATGAACTTGACTTATTCTGTATTACGATGTACAGCAAATCTGCTAAATCAAAAGTGGACAACATAAGACCCCGGGGCCAAAGTGGCCCTTGGACAATTTCCAACTGGCCTCTAAATGTTCTTGATTAAAAGAAAACAACTTTTAACCAGCATTTTAACTGTGAAACTTAAGGAAGTTTAAGTTAAACATCTTGGACAAATACGTCAAAAACATTGAGATTAAGATGGGCTAAAACTGTTTTTATTTTTTAAATTAAGTCTTTGTGATTCCAGATCTAGCCTGAACTTTAACTCGCTGGAGTCAATCGACACTCTGACACATGATAGTCTCATGACCGATTTAAATCGTTCCAGCAGGGGAAATGTGCCCTCTCTGAGACTCCGTTTCAATATGTGTCAAAAGTACAAACTTCAAACCAGTTTTTAAATCGTGTTGATCGTCCAAGTACGTCCAGAGTTATGATAAATAATCCACACCACATCTTTCTCTGAGAATCATCGTCGTATCTGAAGCACGTCAGAACAAAAGGCTGCAGCAAAGATGGACCGTCTGAGTGAGTTGCAAAAAATCCAACCTGACCCCAGCATGTAGTCATCGTTTCCGAACCCCACCCGATCCGATGAATAAACAGTAGTTACAGGTCCGACCCCACCCCCCCGACATTTATATAGTTATTAATGGTCGACAGACACGCACAGCTGAGTAAATGGAGCAGAAGATCAGAGCTGAGGTGGGGTTTGTCCTTTCATGGCCATCAAAGAACATAAAATCCCTGCTTCTGCCTGCATTCTGCATTATTCAGACACAGACCCTGCTTTGACATGTCTGATAGTTTGTGATCTCACCTGTTTGGGTCGTCGGCCGCTCGCGTCCTCTGAGTGCAGCGGCTGAATGAACATCCATTTGGGCGATGGCTCTCTGGCAGTAGTCCATCTGAAGCTTAACTGAACCCATCACCCTCCACTTTCACCGCCCACCCCCACCGAACAGATAAACAGCCTCCTCCTTTCTGACGGAGGCTCAAAGTTATTTGTCAAGTGCTAAAAAATCTACAAGAAGAAGAAGATGCAGAAGTTTATTATGAATATTTTGGTTTTCACTGTAAACAGAAACTATAGGGTTGTGTGTGATTTTAGGCTTATTATGTTGACACAGTAGGACAGAAGTAAAAAAATAATTTAAAAGTCACACAGGGAGGGTGTGCTAAACAAAATGACACCAAACATGACAGGGTAAACAATTTTTAGGGTGAAATCAGAACGTAAAATCAAAAGTAGTCCCCAAAAAAGTCACATTTCACCATTTCAGTAACTTCAGAAGATTAAAGACTCCAAAAACTGAAAGTAACTTTTTTTTTGCATATTTAGACCTAACAAATTGTCACATTAACCGGTTTACAGAAAGTATATCTTATATTCCTTAATAATATTGGAGAGGCACATTTTAATCAAGGTCTTCCAGGTTATTTGTCTTAAAAATATTCAGTTCATTTTATTTATATAGCACCAAGTCACAACAGAAGTCATCTCTCTGTTTTCCAATTCTCCATGCAGCCCTTTGATTAATTTAAACATCTGTATCTGGCCAGCTGAAAAAACATGTTGTCTCCCCCTGTGCTAAATAATCACAAAATTCACAAACACAGAAATACTGCAGCTGCTGTGAGGTGTTGATGATTCAGGAAGGTGTACTTGTTGTGTGCACCATGAGATGATCGATGTGCAGCTACCTCCAGAGCTGCTGCTTACTGAGAAGAAACCTGTGGTGTCTTTGTCTTGAGTCAGGTGGCTTTACATTTTACAAACTAACAGATTAAATTTTGTTGTATTCTGTTTTCACAGCCAGCTACATCCCTCAGAGCTCAGTGGAGGATCTGTTCCCGGGGACGTGGTACTTGACTCGAGTGGACGACAAACACCGCAGGGAGTACGCTCGCAGACCTCTGGATGATGACCTGCCATCAGAACCAGAACGTGCCCGCTCCACTACAGCTGCTGAGGTGAGAAACAGGACTACGCCTTCCAACCACTAAGAGAGACCAGTGATGACTTTGTGCATATATGTGGAGACAATGATCTAGTCCTCCTCAGCATGATGGTGAAGTTGTGTGTAAAACTGGTCCAATAAACTCACAGAGCCACTTCATTCACCATGTTTCAGTTTTGAGACACTAATGGAAGCTCGTAGTGTTTATATGATCAACTTTACACCATTGATTTTATAAAGGTGACACATTCAGTGACAAATGAGAAATTGTAATTTCAGATTTCCAGTTTACTTTTTAATTACATTTTTTTTTTTGTTTCAGCCGTTTTCAATAATAAACACATTAATCATACATGCAAATAAACTGCACACCTAAATCCACATGCACAGTTCAAACTGAAATACTGTCCACATTAAACTTATTATCACACGAGTCCTAAATGACTGAAAAAGGCGTAGGTTGAAATTGATGAGGCTCAACAAGTTGCACTTTCTAGTCTGAATATACAGTAAGACACACAAACTGCTGGTGGTGGATAATTTTTCTATTTTAAGTGCATTTAATTTAAAATTTGCTGTCAGAAGGAAAAAAGCAAGAGTTCAAATTGTCATCTTTTAGGTTCAGTGGATGCAGCATGATTGGTTGACTATAATATTCTTTTAGTATTGTTTAAAGCTCAGAACTGCACGCTACCTTCAAACATTCAAACACATTTTGTAAAAAGGAAAAGTTGTTGTAATCTTAAGGGAACAGACATTTTTGTTAAGCCACAGTATAGAACTAGTTTGAAGAGTCGGTCTACTTTAATTCAGGGAATAGTTCTGTGGAATGGTTTGGAAAATGATGTTAAAATAGTAAAGTCAATCCCTATGTTCAAGAAAATGATTAAGACTAAATATTTGAAAAGATACATATAAATTAGTTTATCTCAAATGTACTATATTAATGAAAAATTGTGATTAGTTATTTGTTATGTTATATTATTCATAGATGATTGTTGTTTGAATTGATTGTTTGAGTTAAATTTAGTTTTAAAGAAGGGACAGATATGATAAGATTTTTTTCTTCCTCTGCTACCTTTCATTTAATGTATTGTTTATTTTTATCATGTGTTTTTGTAAATTGTTTTTTTTTTTTTGTGTGTTTTTAAATCTGAAATGAATAAATAAAATGAATAAATAAAAATAAAATTAGTAGATACTGGTCCAGATGGAGAGACAGATGGACCTTTACTGGACTCTGCTCGTCTCACAAGTGTTTGAAAATCTGAATAACTGAAAAAAAAAAAAAAGTTCTGATCTTGATAGGTTCAAAAGTGCCTGAATCGCATTTAGTTAGATTTTCTGACTTCATAGTGATTTCAGAAACTCAAAATCTCGTTTCAAGCACACGTGATCAACTATCAGATATCTGTGGTTTACAAACAGCTGACGTTGATGCTCGCGGTCTGTCTTTGCTCTGCAGCACATCCCCAGTCCAACCAAGAAGATGCCTCACATCCCTGCAGTCACAGCTGGACCCGAGGCCGCCAGCAGCAACTGAGAGCCAGTCTTCTTCTGACGGCGTCCCCGGTCCAACAAAGGTGGAGAAAACAGCAGTTACACAAACCTAGAGCTCAAGTGGACAATAAGAGGACATGATCACAACCTTCACACAGAGGAGGCAGTGGTTTTTAGAGATCCAGAGTCTGCCTGCTCCACTCCCGCAGGTCATAATGTTACAACTGCCAGATATCAAGCTCCACACTCGACCAGGCCGTCCCTCGTTTTTAGTTTGTCCAAGAAATCCTCATTTCAGCTCTTACATTTTGAATGTATTTTAGCTTCTCGTTTGAGCAGAATGAACAGTTGTACTCACAAACGCTGCGCATGGCGTTGGCTGCTGCCAGCCTCTGGAAAGAAATTCAAAATAACTTTATTGAAATCTTCCTCCAGCTCATCAGAAAAGAAAGAAGAAAAAAAAAAAAAGAAACCAGAATGACTGCCTGCACATCCCAGCAGGTGATGGAGCTCGTCTCTGCTCAGCTGTTTTTTTCATTTAGTCTGTTTTATATTAAAATGTGAGCTGTTTTTTTTTTTTTTTTTTTAATTCTTATCATGTGACCATTCAAGAGATGTCAGGAATCATGTTCTTTGAGAAGAAAAATAACGTCTTGGAGACCACCTTGCTTGTTCTTCTATATAAGCATGAGACACATGAAGACTTGGCATGTGATGCTGCATGGCAAGATCGGTCCAAAACTATAATTTGACAAATTTGCATCGGTGTTCAGAATCCATAAAAAACAAAAGAACAGCTACGTTGTGATTACCTGCTGCTTTGTTTGGCTCCACCTGATCATTTGATATTGTCACTGAGAGGTCATGACAGACTATCATTGATCTGATTAGGTTTCATCAGTGTCATTTGCAGCCAGTACAGCTGTACAGGGCGATCACATGTAAGAAAGAGTTCACTATACTGGAGCAAATCAAGTGTGACAACGTGTCAGGATGACGCTGACATTGTCTGAACAGAAACATGTTAAGATATGATTACAGTTTTAAAGTCAGCATTAAGAAGTGGGGCTACGTATCAGTAGAACTGTGATAGAACCATGATGAGGAAATGTACTGTTTGGTTAGAATGTGCTCATTTTATATTGGAGGACCAATAAGATAAATTTCAATATAAATTGCTGTGTTGAAAGTTTAATTATTGTATTTTTGATTTGTGTAAAGCCACTCAGGTTCCCCTCTTGTTCAACTTTGAGTTGTTACTCCTATTTTACAGGCAGTATTTGGGGCCACAGACGGTGAAAATGCACGTTTTTACTCCGTTTTATGCTGAATTTACCATCTGACACATTTCGATTTTTGTCAAACTTTATATTCAATAACTCGCCGAACATGGAGGGGTTGTAGTTGGTGAGGCGGTTAAAGAAGAGTCATCAGAAGTCAAACGGTGGTGCTTTGTCTTTATGTTTATAAAGTAGCTGTATCTGCAGCTAACAAACAAACAAAAGGAGAAACAGCCTTGGAACAGGAGCGCAGTCGCTCCGCCTCAGAGGCTACTTGATGTAAAGTAGACTTCCTTCTAGAGAAGCCTTACGGTAAATACACGAGGGACGTACAAAGTGTAAAATAATATTTTTAATCAATAGTGTACAGATCTATTCTTTTAAACTGTACAGTCACTTGGGTCCTGGGACGTCAGGACCTGGTCGCACCAGTTTCATGACGTCACTCGGAGTGCTACGTTAGCCGGTGTGTGGTTGTGCTACCTGGGTCAAAGGTCACTGTATCTTTTCCAGTGTTGATGTCCAGCTCAGGCTGAGGTTGTTTACGTTCTGTAGATATGAATGTGTTGATGTCCCGTCAGGTTCGTTGAGAAATAAACTTTAATAAACATGTAGAGAGATAATAAATAAAAATGAACTTGTGTCGTGTTGTGATTTAAACTTTTTTGTTTTGTTTTAATAAATCGTTACTTTAACTGGATAACTTGTAAAATAAGTAACTTCCATTTTGGTGTATGAGTGCATCTAAGCATAAGGTTCATTTTAAAACAAGTTGCTGTGTCAAAATCCAAGATGGCCACCACCCAACAAAAATAAACTCAACACTTGTTTTTTTTCCCCATTTCTCATAGCTGAACTCAATCTAAGATTTTCTTTGTACACAATATGCATTTTCCTCTCAAATATTGTTCACAAATTTGTGTAAATCCATGTCAGAATCAGCTTTATTGTCACTGCACTGAAGCAAAACGAAATTATATTTGAGTGCAGCCCATCTGAGAAAACATAAACAGACATGGGGAGACAGAGCTGACTGAGGCCGCAGCCTTCGGGAGGCGCTGCCTTTTTCGTTTAGATAGGAAAAAGAGACAAGGGGAGGAATTGAGGGAAGGTTTAAAAAAATAAAATCATATCTTGCACTGTGTCCTAGATGGGACACAGTGTGAGAGTTGCAGAAAAAGACCTCAGCACAGAAACAGTAACATACTGATGACATAACCTACCCATCCAGGCTGTCACATTGTAAAGTTTGCAGATGATACAGTGGTGGTGGGATGCATCACAAACAACGAGTCCAGCTACAGGCAGGAGGTGGAACACCTGGAGAGCTGCTGCAGGAAGAACAACCTTCACATCAATGTGAAGAAGACCAAGGAGGTGGTCGTGGACTTCAGAAGGAACAAACACACCCACACCCCTGAACATAGGAGGATCTGCGGTGGAAGTGGTCTCCAGGCCCTTTGAACGTACATTTATCCACCTTCATACAGCTTCACTGTCACGCCTGCCTCTCTGTCATTCACTTTCATTCTTTTTCTCTCCAGAGCGTGCATCCACCTCTCTAGGCTCTCTTCCACCTGCTCTCTACTCTCACTAAAGTTGTAATCTGAGGGCAGCATAGTCCAAGGGGAAACTAGCCTTTCCTAATCTGTTAACTCACATAAAAGGGTCTCAGTACTAATCCCTGATGTATTCCCACTCTGTCTTTAAACTCATCTTTCACTCATACTGCAGATCTCACCAGTCTTGATGTTCTTGTATATGTCCTACCTTGACCTCCTCGTACAGAACCACAGGTCCTCTGGTGATACTTCTTCTCATCTTTTCCATTTTGCTCCTGGAACTCGACACTGATTTGCTCAGTGACAGATGTCAGCAGAACTCTACTTGAAGTCTTTGACGAATGTACGATCAGACGCTAATTTAGTTGGTGTAGTAAACCTTAGCTATGATGTTCTCCTGATCCACAATAAGTCTCATGTGTCCTATTATTACAACAAAAAATGAAATATTAACAAAAATCTGTAAACTGTTTCATTTGCAACTGAAGGTCATTTCTTTTAACTGGATGATCAATTAGGGTAAATATGATCAGAACACACATTTTCATTTTGGTGCAGGAGCAAAGTGTCAGGGTTCTGCTGGTCCCAGAATAAAAACTGCCACGCTGCAATGAAGCTGTTTATTACTGCACTTGTTTTTCTTTGTACTTCAGGTCTGTCCACGTCATCCAGAGCCTGCAGCTTCTGCTTCACTTCAACGTTTTCGTTCCACAGATAAAGAACTTTACTTTGCTCGTCTGCTTTTGTTCAGCAGGAAATCGTCTCGCAGGAACTAATCAAGTCCCGTCCGTGTGGAGCAGCAGAGCAGTGATGGGATGAAAGGAGGGAGAGGTGCGCTGAGATGGAGAGTGTGGAAAACACGTCGGCCATCTTAAATCTCATTTCACCACTAAATAAAGAGATCGATGATGTCCCCAGCTTACGTGCAGCTGCGGGGGGTCCAGAAGGGGTGGGCAGTGAAAACAGAGACGTGAAACACGGAGAAGATGCAGAGGAGTGGATTATGAGCCGAAACCTTTAGCTGACAGTCACGTGCATCGAGGTCCATTTCCCAAATGAACATTTTACCAAATGGACCTGAGCTGTGCTCATTTCTCAGGGAAGGCTCTTGTGCTCCAAACAATTTACTTTCAGACAAAAGTGAACGTCGTCGTCGTCTCCATGTTTGCTTCAGTTCACATTTCATTAACACCGCCGCTCTCCCTCATCGGTCTCAGTTGGCCCTTACATCATCCCTCTCTGGATCTCTGGAGGATTAGATGTGGATGGAAAAACAGCAAGGCAGAAATACAAATGTTGCATTTCTTTTCAATTATCTCTGCTGCAGATGCACCAGGTCCATCATATCTTAGCAACTGATTCTTTTTAGTTCTGCTTCTTTAAATTTCCTTGCAAGTCAAAAGCTTAAAATATTCGCCCGACTCACCAGAACAAACTCAAAGATACAAGAATGTGTGTTTTTGTGTAGGAATGACATTTTGTTGTCACTTCAGGGCAAGACTTCAACACATGAATTCATCAGCCCTGTTGCTGATTTATACTTTAAAATGTATGCAAATTAATTCCTTGAACAGCATAAACATTCATAAAAATGATCAAAAATAGACCATTAGAGACTCATCTCAGACGTCTGTGTTAAATTTAAGGAATAAAACAGATGATATGGTGCATATCCCTCTGTCTTTCTTGCTGTCGTACCTCCTGTTTTTTTAAACAAAGCTGCAGATGAAAACTTTGATCTCTGTGTAGTTTCACTTTGACACGGCGCTGAAGGAGGACAGATCTGCTGGCATGAGGTCTGATAGCTTCAAGTTTTGTGTTACGAGGACACACGTTGTCAGCTGAACCTCAGGTCTGAGAAAGGATCATGTTGGCAGCAGTAATTATACGTAACAAAGAGCTGAGGCCTCTGCTGTGTCCACTCCTGATGTAACCTCTGACAGGAAGCACTTAAAGGAAACACATTTAAACATGTTCTTTTATTTTTATATCAGCAGGTCCAGATGTTTTGTGCTATGCCTTGACAAGACCTTTTACCTGAGCTACACCTGCCTCATGTGATGGCACAGACACAGCAAAGCACACTTTTAAATAATAAAGGAGAAGTCTTTTAATCACAACCAGAGAGAGGATTTTTCATGAGAGTAGTTCTGGTACTGAAAATGAACCTGGGGTTATTTTTATTCTCATCAATTAAAGATGAATAATATAAAGTTATAGTTTTACAGTTTATATGTTAGCAGGCTGTCTGTCCAGGATACGTAAGATTCCTCAACGTTAGTGGAGCGACATTTTCATTCCAGCTTTCTAGATGTTTGTTTTAAAGTACGTAACTCAGAATTGAACAAGGAGTGAATCTGATCGATGACTTTCTGTTTCAGTGGAGCAGCTTTATCGAGAGAAGTTTGTAAGAAGTTGTAAAATGATCAAGCAGATGATCTAAGTTGTAAAATGATCAAGCAGATGATCTAAGTTGTAAAATGATCAAGCAGATGATCTAAGTTGTACAATGATCAACCAGATGATCTAAGTTGTAAAATGATCAACCAGTGATCTAAGTTGTAAAATGATCAACCAGATGATCTAAGTTGTAAAATGATCAACCAGATGATCTAAGTTGTAAAATGATCAACCAGATGATCTAAGTTGTAAAATGATCAACCAGATGATCTAAGTTGTAAAATGATCAACCAGATGATCTAAGTTGTAAAATG
>JARVLU010000528.1:10438795-10452731 GCA_031762415.1 Simpsonichthys santanae | reverse complement strand
CTCCTGCTGCAGCTTTGTGAAGGGTTAACCCTTTGCTGTCCAGATGCACCGATCGACTTTTGTCTTCCAACTTAAAATTCAAAGTATGTCACATTCTAATCCCGTCATCTCAAAATATAAAAGTGTTAAAAGTTATTTTTAATTATTTTAGAACTTCTGTGTTCAATTGTTTCGGTGTAACTGATCAAGAAGTTAATTTCTGCTCCGTGCTGCAGAGCTGAAGCTGTGTGACATCCCTTTGATGTCCTGCTGCACTTCTCTTCTCTACAGTTTAAGTTTAAATACTGAAACATTTTAAATAAACAACCCGTCCTGCACGGATTGTTTATTTAAAATATTACAGTATTTAAATTTAAATTGCTCATTTAGGGAGGGAGATTGGGAGTAACAAATGACAAATGACAGCCTGGCACATCATAACAAAGTAAAGTGAACTTTAACGGAACTTGAACTTGGACTACTGTATCCCTACTTCAAATTTTTCCACTTATCACGGGTGGGCGTGGTCCCTAACACCCGCGATGAACAAGGGACTACTGTACCATTACTTATGACAATATGAAGGTTTTTTCTAAGCTATTTGTGAAATGAGACTGCTGGATGAATAGTAACATGAGGAGAATATAAGAATGTGTGTTTTTGTGTATGCAGGTGGCCAAAGCGGTGTCTCAGGCTCTGAACAGATGTGTGAACAGCCTTCCAGGTCAGAGGGATGTGGACAACGCCATCCGCACCGTGGGCGAAGCCAGCAAGTCTCTCCTGGCTGATTCAGTTAGTAAAGCAGTGTCTACTTTTAACAGCAGCATCAGGACCACTAATTTAAACAAATACTAGCACCAAAACAACATTTTTCTATGTAGAACATCCTAAAATAGTGACTTTTATTCAGAAAGTCCTTTATCAGGAGGACAAACGGCATCAACCTCCTATATTTGAATTAAATTGCTCAGGATAGCTCATCATTCTCCTCTTCCTGTTGTAGTTTCCTTCCAGTGGAAGGAGTTTCCAGGAGGTTCAGGCTCAGCTCAATGAGGTGGCAGCAGGTCTAAACCAATCCGCCAACGAGGTGGTTCAAGCATCCAGAGGGACCACCCAGGATCTGGCCAGGGCTACTAGCAAGTTTGGACAGGACTTCAATAACTTCCTGCAGGCTGGTGTCGACATGGCTGGAACATCCCAGGTTAGTTTCATACAAAACCTGTCTTATGATTTAAAGGAGCTACGTGTTCCTGAAATGTGTGACATGGTTATTAATGAAAAATGCCAAAGATTACACAGTATGAAAAAAAAATTGCCTCAATGTGGAGATTCCCAAAGAGATTTTAGCTGAAAACCTGGCTCATATCATTGTTTAATATGTCCTCGTTAAAAACACAATGAAACTGGACATGCAAAGGAGGAAAGAAGAAACCGTGGCTCTAAAGGTCTACAGCAGATGAACTCTTTCTGAAATTCATGTTGATAAGAAATAAAACGTCCAGCAAAGAGCTGACAGAACCTGATAGACATCACCGGTTCTTGAACTTCACCAACACCTCACTGAAAACCACCGCAGCAGAACAAAGTTATTCTTAAAGGGAAGTGGGTAGAAAAGGATGAAGTTAGTCAGAATCTACAGAAACTGGACTAGAAAACAAGAGCGACAAGTTTTATGAACCCTGTGCAAATGAGGCTGCATTTCAACTCACTGTGTCAGAGGTTTGGTCTTAATAGTGGAATTATGAATGCAGGGAAGTATCCCTGACCATGCAGTATCATCAGGGAATAATCTGATTGGCTGTAACATAACATTGATCCAAGATCAGTGCCAGCGCAGGATAAAGATCCCAGCTTGGGAAAAACACAGTGAACTCTGTCATGACCAGGGGTCTGCAACCTTTACAATCAAGAGACATTTCTTCCCTTCGTTCACTAAATCTGTTGCCTCACAGCAAGAAGGTCCTGGGTTCAATCCCTAGTTGGACCTGGGGTCTTTCTGTGTGGAGTTTGCATGTTCTTCTCATGCATAAATGGGTTTTCTCTGGGCACTCTGGTTCCCTCTCACAGACAAAAAACAAACAAACATGAATGTTAGTCTGCTTCAGGCCCAGGCCTCCCTTGCAAAAGACATCTGTGTTCTCAATGAGATTTGCCTGATTAAATAAAGGTTAATAAATTAATTAAACGTGTCCAGAGCCACAAAACCTGCTACAATTTTCATTATCAACTGGTGGCCCATGGGCCACTTTAAGTTTGATAGAGGGAACTTTTCTGACCAGTAGGCATGAAATTATAAAAATAAAAACATCCAATGACTGTTAACGTTTAGTGATATTTTTACATTTTGAGACAAAAGAAAAGACTGGATTCCATCCATCCATCCAATGTCTTTACGTGCGTCTTCATTTTTAGGTTGCAGGGGGTCACTAGTGTATCCAAAGCGCAAGTTCATCACAGAATACTGAATTCTTGTTTAAAAAAAGAAGTAATAATAATAAAAAAAATTATATATATACTGTATACACACACACACGCACGCACACACACACACACCAGTACAGTATATATAATTTTGCCATTAAAAAAAAAAAAAAACTAAACATTGAATTGTGCAGGCATATGTGTTTGTTTTTTGTGGAGTAATTGAGTATCCTACTTTGAAGAAATAAAGCATAAAGTGAAAGGGAGTATAATTTACTCTGTGTATTATATTATATTTGCAAAGGAAATGACAGGAAAACTGGTCAAACTGGTCATTTTTTGTTGTGGGTAAACATCCTATAAATGTAAGTTTCATGTTAGTTTTGGTCAACGTTTGAAAGAGCCTCTGTGGAGGGATCAACTTGCCACATGTGGCTCCAGAGCTGCAGGTTGCAGACCCCTGGTCATGACCTTGACATCCACTGAGTTTGAACTGAAACAGTACTGAAGCATCGTGGGATTATTTTGACAAAGAGGAGAACACAAACAAGCTCTTAGGAACAGTCTTCAAGAACCTAGGAGAGCAATTCAATTGAAATCTTTTACACATGCATGGTGTTATAATAAAATTGAGTGGGAGTATACATTTCTTATGAATAGATTTCATAATGATGGCTAATAGTTATTGTTTTTGTATTGTTGCCCTCAACTCCCACAGTCTAAGGAGGATCAGACACAGGTGGTGTCCAACCTTAAAACTATCTCCATGTCATCAAGCAAGCTGATGCTGGCAGCTAAAGCTCTCTCCACTGATCCCAGTTCGCCTAACCTGAAGAACCAGCTAGCAGCAGCTGCTCGGTGAGAATCATTTTCTGTTCTCTAGCTTTTCATTCTAGTTGTGTTGTTTTGTTGAACGTGTTTGTTTGTGTTTCCAGGGCAGTGACAGACAGCATCAACCAGCTCATCACCATGTGCACTCAGCAGGCCCCGGGTCAGAAGGAGTGCGACAACGCTCTCAGAGAGCTGGAGGTAGCAACCTATTCTTCTTCTGCATCCTCTGATCGTGCCATGAGATGATCGATGCTGGTTTCATCTTACGTAATCCAGCTGCCAGCAGAGAAAACAGAAGATGAGGTTTCTTATAGATGCTGGTTCTGATTGTTGTGTGCAGTCTGTGAAGGGGATGCTGGAGAACCCGACAGAGGCAGTAAACGAGCTGTCCTTCTTTGAGTGCATCGACAGTGTCATGGAGAACTCTAAGGTACCACACACTGCAGCTTTGATCAGCTTCCACACAGGTTCTGTTTAAAAACATCTACTTTTTTATGGTCTGCAGGTCTATATCGGTTTTATTTCATTTTATTTTTTCAATTGATACCAAGCTTCAGAACTTCAAATTCTATAGGGGTGGAAATCTTCAGTCACCAAACAGATGGATTTACATTACAATTCAAAAGGTGATGATGATGATGAGAATATAACAAATATCATTGATGAATCCTGATGAGCAGCAATTATCAGGTTTGTGACTAAAACACCAGGAAGCAGCTGAAACTGAATTAGAGGAAGAAATACAAATGGATAATCTGAAACAACTATGCCTTTTTTCTTTTACATAAATATATTTTGATTTATACATTTTTGTGTAATAAATAGTACACAGTAAAATTAGTCATAAAACTGTTAATCTGCTGAAAAGCTAACGTGGTTAGTATTACGCTTCTGAGTAATATTTAAAGAACATTATAACGTGTATTTTTTAGGGTTCAGCAAAGAGAAGAGATGAAAACACCACATTTTAACTTCAGGAAGCTACAGTAACCCTGGAGGGACAAAAACATGTAGCGACCACTGCTGACGCTCAAAGTGGCAGCACAGATTACATTGAACTAAATCAAATCTTCACATTAGATTAAAAATGGGACCAGATCCAGGATGGATCTCCAAATGGCTCCTAGTGGAGAACTCGTCATAAAACAGCTCATCAAACGAAGCTTTGGCTCATGTTTGAGTGAATCTCTCTGCTTCCTGTCAACAGGTTCTTGGTGAGTCCATGGCTGGCATTTCACACAACGCTAAGAACTCTAACCTGCCTGAGTTTGGAGACTCGGTCAGTGCTGGATCCAAAGCCCTGTGTGGTCTTACAGAAGCAGCTGCACAGGTAAAGACTTCATTTAGCTCACTGTGTATCTGTCCAAGGACATCAGTTCAGAAACTAATGGAAACCAGTAATCTGCTGATGTCTGTAGGCTGCCTATCTGGTGGGAGTATCAGACCCCAACAGTTCAGCGGGTCAGAAGGGCCTAGTGGATCCCACCCAGTTTGCTCGTGCTAATCAGGCTATTCAGATGGCCTGCCAGAACCTGGTGGACCCAGCCTGCACCCAGTCCCAGGTATGCTCGCCTCACTACAAACACAAGGGTTCAGTTTTATAGTGTTTTTTTGATGAGCTTGTCTTTCTGTCCAGGTGCTCTCTGCAGCTACCATCGTGGCCAAACACACCTCTGCTCTGTGCAACGCCTGCCGCCTGGCCTCCTCCAAAACTCAGAACGCCGTAGCCAAGAGGCAGTTTGTTCAGTCAGCCAAGGAGGTGGCCAACACCACCGCCAACCTGGTCAAATCCATCAAGGTTTGCTCCGTCAGGCACTTCATGCCACGATCAGTCCAAAATTAATTCTTAATTCTGTAGTGTAATGACACTAAAACAGGTTTGGAGCAAAGAATACAAGAGTTATGTTCCAGAGACGTGGTCTACTGGAAGGTTCTGATTGGTACTATGTTATTTTACAGGCTTTAGATGGAGCCTTTAATCAGGAGAACAGAGAGAAGTGCAGAGCTGCTACCGGTCCTCTGATAGAAGCTGTGGACAACCTGACAGCCTTCGCCTCCAACCCAGAGTTCGCAAGCATCCCCGCTCAGATCAGTCCGGAGGTTAGTCCTCATCTCACCACTGAAATATACATTTAAAATGTGTTAATGAACAACACTGAAAACAAATAAACATAAACCTTCATTCCTAATCCTAAAACACAGCTCCATTCTATGCCATCCAAAATAACAGCAGAAACAAAAACATTGTTTGTTTTTCAGGATATATATTTTTATTTTAATCGGAATTTTTATTAAATTGACGTATGTAATAAAATCACAATGAAAATCTTGGTTTCTCCTAGATTTTAATCATCCACTTTCTGCTGCTAAAGTTTTTTCCTGTTTTGAGAGCTCTAACCCTGAAAATGTTCCAATTCCCTACTTGTTATGTTTTGTGCTGAAATGCACCACCTTTAATAATTTTCACTTTAAATAACTGTCACATAGTAGCTCAACTTTAAGTTTCTTTCAGCCTGAAAATCACATTAAAATGATGATACAATGGCAGCTATGATATATTGTTAACCTGAATTTCATTTCCACTCTTTCTTTAGGGTCATGCAGCCATGGAGCCCATTTTGGCAGCAGCGCAGATGATGCTGGAGAGCTCCACCGGCCTGATTCAGACCGCACGCTCTCTGGCTGTCAACCCCAAAGACCCCCCCAAGTGGTCAGTGCTGGCTGGACACTCTAGAACCGTGTCGGACTCCATCAAGAAACTCATTACCAACATGAGGTAAGGTCTGCTCTTTGCTTCTGGATCTGTTTGAGATGGGCTGCCATCAAAAGTCTTAAAACTTTAACCATCGAATTTCACACCAAAATGGTGCTACATGGTTGAGGCTAATCAATATTTAATGTATTAAGTAGCCTATAGCAATATGTAACTACAGAAATAGTATTTTTTATGAAAATGCAGAGTTCTGCTCAGATCCGACTGTACCAACCTTTGGTACACAGAGGAATTCATGGTTGACTCAATAACTGTAAGATATACAGGTCATGTTTGCAAAACAAGCCCAAAACCTCAACCCTCCACCACCGTGCTTCACAGTCAGTATGAGGTGTTTGGTCTTATGTGATGTTTGATTTTCTTTAGCAAACATGACGCTGTGCTTTATGTTCAATAACACCTCTGCTTTGGCTTCATCTTTCCTAAAGACGTTGTGCTGGACGTCTTGTTTGTTCAGATAAAACTTTGTAAATCTATACTGTGTTGCTGTGGACAGAACTGAGGACAAAGCAATAATGACGATCTTCAGATAAAAGCCCTGTCCAAATAGAACTACTTAACATTTTTATTTCAAAGTATTTTAAAGTATAAGACGTGTCTCTAGTTTTTGTCAGATGAACCCTAAGAATTTAAAGGAACCACTTTATCCACGTTGTTGTTTCTTATTAAAGAATGTCTGTATGTACATTTTCATGATGTGTGCAGAGAGAAAGCCCCTGGTCAGAGAGAATGTGACAACGCTATAGAAGTGCTGAATGGCTGCATCCGAGAAGTTGATCAGGCCTCGCTTGCTGCCATAAGTCAGCAGCTAACGCCCCGAGAGGACATCTCAATGGAGGTAAATACACCCCAAAGTCCTTTAGATGTTAAATGCCTTTTTAGCAGACGCTGTTGTGAGCTCTTTGAGGGTCAAGTTAGACAACTCTGCTTATTGAACTCTTTAACAATCAGAAACACTGTGTTAAAATCAATGGACTGACTTTAAAAATGATATTTATTTCATATTGACGGTTTGAGTCCATGTTATTTGTTTTCAAGTTGCTCCTGAAATGTAGGTTTTCTTTGAAAGGGATAACGTTTTGCACAGCACACACAAAATGACATAAAATATAGTCTGTAATAAATCTCACCTCTGTGTAATAAGCAGTTACCATACTTTTTGCCATATAAGTTGCACCTTTTTGCATAAATTAGCATGCCTGTGACTGAAACAGCAAAGCGACATATTTATTCCACCCCCACCATATTTCTCACCTAATTTTTGGCTGAGATCTGATGTTTCCATTCATTCTGACATGGAAAATATTGAACACTACCATTTTCAGCCACTAGAGGGTGCTCGAGTTATATGGCAAGCCACCTTTGTCTTGCTCCAGAACTCCTGGAGCAAACGTCAACTCAGCTGCATTTCACCGTACCGCCCAGGTAAAATGCAGCTGATTTGACCATGAAAGTGCTTTAACCAAGGAAATGTTCAGCTGAGACACACCTTTACAATAATGTTGAGCCAACAAATAATTGTTTTTAGGTGGTTTTCCTGTTAAATTTCGAAGGAATGCACAGCGACTCGTCCCTCTGCATAGTCCCACAGCCACAATCGGCTTTTGAAAATGCAGCTGACTTGATTGTCAAAGTGCATTTATTAAGGAAAAGATGGACTGAGTCACACCTTTGCTATAATTTTGAGCAAACAAATAATTGTTTTAAGGGTTAATCTTGTTAAATTCTTGTTAAAGTCCTCCCGTGCACGCTCCCGCGGCTGCCATTTGGCAGCAAATCGATTTTTGGCACAACACCGGCCCACGTTTCCAGGTTGTCAGCGCTGTCGCATAATAGATGCAATGCATTTATGTTTTTTCCTCTTTATTAGACATATTTGGACTGATGTGACTTATACGGCAATGCGACATGTATGGTGGAAAGTACGGTAGATGTTTTAAAGAATGATATGACTGTGATCGTATTCCTGTAAATTAAACTTGCTTACGGTCTGTTTCTGTGTTGTAGACTCTTCATGAGCAAATGGCCGCCTCTGTTCATGAGATCAGTCATTTGATTGATCCTGTGGCTGTGGCTGCTCGATCAGAAGCCTCCCAGCTGGGACACAAGGTAAAACACACATCTTCACAGTGCACGAGGAGTGATAAACTGGTTGTCTAATTAAAGGCTACAGTTGTACACATCTGCTGCGAGTAGTTCAGAGTCTGTTGTGACTTTTCACACATTCTCTCTACGTTTTGACAGGTGTCTCAGATGGCGAGCTACTTTGAGCCCTTGATCATGGCGGCCATCGGCACGGCATCCAAGATCCTCAGCAGCCAACAGCAGATGGCTGTCTTAGACCAGACCAAGACCCTGGCTGAGTCAGCCTTGCAGATGCTCTACACTGCCAAGGAGGCCGGAGGAAACCCCAAGGTACTGAACTCAGCTCTGGTAACAAAATTCTTAAGATCCAGAGATTTGATCCACAAACCTAAATTAAAATTAACAATGATTACAAAAGCAATGGTAGTTGTTGGTAAGGAACATAAGGAGGGCCTCTTTGTATATATTTAGTTATAAAAATAATGTAGCTTTCAATGTGTTCCAGCTGTCTGCAAAGTTAAAAGTATTTATCCTTTATAGACGGAGAAGTTAAAAATCCACTCATTTGTAGAATACATTGTTTTAATCAAAGCACATTGGTGAGCTCCATCCACCACCCATCGAGACGCAGTATTTCACGTGTCGATGAGATCCTGGTCAAAACATTGAACCGCAAACTGTGTGTGTGAGTGTGTGTGATGCAGAAAAGCTGCAGTATCTATAAAATACTGAGCTCTGGCCTTGAATTGATGAATTAACCATCTCATGTGAGGACTGTTTAACACTCTGATGTGATTAGACCTGCCACCTTCTTCGTTAATGTGTCATGAACCGCTGGTCGGATTGTAATGAAGCGTTTCTGAAGCAGTCACTGGGTGTTTCCTGTCTTCAGGCAGCACACATGCAGGATGCCCTGGAGGAGTCGGTGCAGATGATGAAAGAGGCCGTGGATGATCTGGGGGCCACGTTAGCTGAGGCTGCCAGCGCGGCAGGCGCTGTGGGTGGCATGGTGGACTCCATCAACGATGCCATCAATAAAATGGAAGATGCACCTACACATGAACCTGAAGGCACCTTTGTGGACTACCAGACTACCATGGTGAAGACAGCCAAGGCCATTGCAGTCACTGTGCAGGAGATGGTAAGAAAGATATATCTTAAGGGTTTTATGTTGTAATAATTGTTTATTTTTTCTTCACCTTCTGCAAAGTAAAAAAAAAAACCTCACAATCTATTTAAATGCAAACTGCTGGTGACAGATGCATGTGCAGCCACAGAACAGATCTTGTGTTTTCGTGTTTGTTTAGGTGACAAAGTCGAACACCAACCCAGATGATCTTGGAGGATTGGCCAACCAGCTGACTAATAATTTTGGAAATCTTGCAGACGAGGCCAAATTTGCAGCTCTTACAGCAGAGAATGATGAAGTGAGTAACCGTTTCCTGTCACTCGTTTGCTTTCTTTTCAAAGGAACGCCATTTTATCTCCAAACACTTTACTTTCCATATGTTTCATAATGTCATCTAGTTCTTTCTTGCAATATTACTTTGTTCCAGATTGGTTCTCACATTAAGAAGCAGGTGGGAGAGTTGGGCTTCAGCTGCACAGGTTTAGTGACGAAGGCTGGAGCTCTGCAGTGCAGCCCCGATGACTCTTTTACTAAAAAGGAGCTGATCGAAAGTGCCCGCAAAGTCTCAGAGAAGGTCAGACATTAATCACTTAACTAGTCAAAAGTGATTAGACATTTTTCTTCAATAAGTCTCCCTCCCCCCCCTTCCGCAGGTCTCCCATGTTTTGGCATCCCTCCAGGCTGGTAACCGTGGCACTCAGGCCTGCATCACAGCTGCCAGCGCTGTGGCTGGAATCATCGCAGACCTGGACACCACCATCATGTTTGCCACTGCCGGTACTTTGAACCGAGAGAACGCTGAGACCTTTGCTGACCACAGGTAGAAAGTCCCAATGGAAACCCTTTATAAATCAGAAGTGGACTCTTTCTTTGTTGTTTTTACTAAAACTTCTGAATGCACCAGTGACTTTTTACAGAGCACTTTTATTTGTTTTAAGCTGGTGAAAGTTTTTTTTTGTCTTTCATATCCAAAGTTATAATAAAAAAATTAAAACTGCTTTGACTGTCAACATCTTACCACTGACAATTCTCTGTGCTATATCTGATACTTGCCCTGCCACAATGATACTGGAGTTTAAAAGACAAACAACCAGCCTTGTGATCCTTGCTGCAGTGAAACTGATCCCTCAATAACAAATTCCAGAATTTGATGGGACCTCAGTTGAATTGTGCCTTAAGCTAGTACCTTATGGGCTGTGGCTGTTGGGGACAAGTTGGAGACACAAAATTGTGAGAAAATGCACAAGTTTTTACATGGAATCACAATGAATGATGATTTTGCACACACCCTTGCTAAAGTTAATAGAGATTTTGGGTGCATATTGACAACATAACTCTATAAGCAGCTCCAGAATTACAGAAACCAAGTTGAGATGGATTCCAGATGCCTGACTTCTGTGTTTTGAAAGGAAATCTTTTGGGCAACCTTTTCAAAATTCTTAAAATACAAGAAAGGGACTCTGTGACTCAACACAAAGAAACAGCGAACTCTCTTGAGCAATTTGAAAAACCATGGAAGAAACTTCCTCGTGAAGGCTACTCCCACTTTGTTACAGAACAATGCAACCCAGTGACATAACATCTTAAAAGGTATCCACAGAAATTAAAACATAAGAAAAGGTGTGACCTAATCAGTTAAAGATGCTATTCAAGCACAGGCGATACTTTTTACCACCACTTTAAAGACAAATATACAAGTGTGGGTGTCTGACTGTATACATGTGTGTCTCATGACATACTTCAAACAATGGCCACAAATGTATGGTGCTCACAATCACGTCAACATTTTACTTCTCTGGGAGTTTATCACCACATTTACTGTGGTAAATAATTGGTTGTGAAATCTTGGCCAGCTGTGAAAGATCATACATATTTTTGTTGCTCTGCATGCTAACTATCTCCATGATAATCTTTGACCTTCCCTTTTTCAGAGAATGCATTTTGAAGACTGCCAAAGCTCTTGTAGAGGACACCAAGCTGCTGGTTTCTGGTGCTGGAGCCAGTCAGGAGAGACTGGCCCAGGCTGCCCAGTCGTCTGTGACCACTATTACCAAACTGGCAGAAGTGGTCAAACAGGGAGCGGCCAGCTTGGGTTCTGAAGACCCGGAGACTCAGGTAAACATGGCTGACGTGCTTTTTTCAGCCCCAGAACTGGTACCTGGAGAAAACCCACGCATGCACAGATGCTCAAAAATAATTTTTGAGAACAAAACAAAAAATTGGACTCCCTGACCATTTATTGTGTATTTTTTCCTCATGTTACATATCAAGAGGCTGTTAGCAAAGGTATCATGCTAAAGATTTATAACTTCTTGTTTGCTTATTGTTATCAAAAATAATTATCAAATAGGTGACTTATAGTTGTTTTTCAAGAGTTGTATTTTTTTTCTTTTATTAGATTAGAGTAGAATAGAAACAGCCTTTATTTTCCCATGGATGGAAAATTCAAGTGTAACAGCAGCAACAGATTAAAAGAGTCACAAAAGTTCCTAAATGTTAAAAACAATGTATAAAGAAGTAAGATAAACATTATCAATTTATTATTTTTTTTAACATTGAGAATGGCAGACTACAGTATTTACAATACAGTAGTATAGGCAGAGTTTGTGTTTTAGCAGAGGTCTGCATTTATTTAATCCTTATTGAGTTTGTTGGGAGCAGTGATGCTTGTAGAGTCTAACAACTATTATTATTATTAATTTTATTATTACTATTATTATTTGGATCAAATTGCAAACATATTTCATGAGGGGACAGACAAAATTTCATGTGTCAACCGGAGGTTTTTCTGCACTGGTGGTTTCAAAAGAAAATGTAACCAGAGGAAATGTATACAGTACATATATGTAGGGTCGGCTTGTCTGCTGTCTTAAGCTTAGACTACTAGAGGACAACTTGACCTCATTTCCTTAAATGAATTGCTAAAATAGAATAGTTTTCATTTTATACTATTTCTAAACCCAGCCGGTCGAAGCAGATGGTCGCTTGTCCTGAGCCTGCTTCTGCTAAAGGTTTCTTCCTCATGAGGGAGTTTTTTTCCTTTCCACTGTTGCTTTCATGCTTACTCAATCAAGTCTGTGATGGAGTTAAACTCAAAGCAGTCTGCTCCTCAGACAAATAGTGTTAAATTATAATTTTTAAATATGAATGTTTCTGTTAACTTATTTTTATACATGAATGTTTTTGTTCATTGCTCTGAGATGACTTCTGTTGTGACTTGGCGCTATATAAATAAACTGAATTGAAACTGAGTTGAATTGTGTAAAAGTACAGTCTCCTGAGAGTACACTGTGCTCTTTCTCCTCCAGGTCGTCTTGATCAACGCAGTGAAAGATGTTGCCAAAGCTCTCGGCAACCTCATCAGTGCCACGAAGGCAGCAGCAGGCAAACCTCATGATGACCCTAGCATGCTCCAGCTTAAGAGCTCTGCAAAGGTAAAGATACACGAGTAAAAGCTGTATGAGTTTAAATACTGAGCTCTATATTTATAGAGCTCCGTGATCCCCGATATATAAACATCTCCTCAATTCAACATTTGATTCTGTCCTATTTGTTTAACTACACAAGCTACAGCCAGTCTAATGTAGGTTCTACTGGTTTTCCAGTCGATTCTGCCAAGTGCTTTGTTTAGAATGCAAGGACTCTGAGTGACAGAGAAGCTCTGGCGGTCATCCGGGATTCATAGAATCGTAGTTACATGCGTAACTCGTTCTATTTCATCCCTCCTGACCGCCAGAGGGCAGTGCTGAAAGCACTGAATAACTAATACCAACAATGTCACAAGGAATCCTGAGCACATACCTCACTGAGGAAGCCCAAAGGATCCTTGCAGAAGAACCTGGCCCAGGGGATGAGGGGTGGCCATGTTAACTCTGTAGAATCTGGTGAACTTGCTTGGGGAAACCCATGATGCGGCAGCACAAATTGCTTCCAGCGGAACCCCTCTCAGGGCAGCCCAGGAAGCGGAGACACTCCTGGTAGAGTGTGCCTTCACACTGGCAGGGGACTGTGCCTTGCTGCGTAGGCATGGCAGATGGCATCCATGATCCAGTGGGAGAGGCGCTGCTTGGAAAGAGGATAGCCTAATCTAGGACCCCCATAACACACAAACAGCTGGTCTGAACATCGTATAATGGCAGTAGCTGCAACATATTTCTCCAGTGCTCTCACTGGGCACAATAATCCAGACCCCTCGCCATGTGTAGGCTGAAAACATGCCAGCCTCAACGGTTGGTTACGGAGAGCGTGAGATAAGACCTTTGGTACAAATGCAGTGTTTGGCCACAAGGTAACACTGGAGCCCTCAGGGCACCACCTAAGACATGAGGGACTGACTGAGAGAGGATGTAGCTCGCTGACCCTCTATGCTGAGGCCATAGCCAACCAAAAGCCGTCTTACATGAAAGCCACCTGAGGTCCGCTTGCGTCAGAGGCTCGAACGGAGGGCAGAACAGAGCTTCGAGAACCATGGACAGAACCCACCCTGGTGCTTGTGGAGCCATTGGCTGGTACAACCTATGGGCACCACGCAGAAAAAGAGAGATTAGATTGTGGCTCCCCACCGTACGACCATTATTGCCGGCGTGATTATAGGATATTGCTGCTACATAGACTTTAAGCATCGAAGGAGAGCGACCCCTACCAAGGAGAGACTGGAGAAACTCCAGAATGGTGGGTACTGTACAGGAGACTGGGTCTTCATTGTGATCAGAACACCA
>JARVLU010000528.1:10413181-10426666 GCA_031762415.1 Simpsonichthys santanae | reverse complement strand
CTGATGATTTTTAATTACATCTTCTTATCCACAGACACTGGTGATTGCTGCTTGTCCTATTGGACCTTACATCTGCTTTTGACTCCATCGACCATGAGATCCTCATTGCTAGGTTGGAGCAGTGGGTGGGCATCACAGGGTCAGCCCTCATTTGGTTAAAAAAATGATCTAAATGATGTGCTCATTCAAATGCAGCTCTGAGGTCTAACAGAACAACTACAGTCACAAGTCTGAGCTCTGAAGAAGATCCTTAGTTTTCATAATTTATATTCTGACTGAAACCCCTCAGATTATTTTTCTAATACCTCATAACTTGCTACACTTTTTCTAGACTTTTTTTTAAATGAAAATTAAATGGGGTTGAATTATTTTTACTTTTTTTTTTTTAAATAAAGGTTTACACCAAATCTTAAAGCTTCTTGTGGCTAAAGAGAGATGGATCAGATCTAAAATAGAGGTACCAATTGAAGGAAAAACCTCTGAGCAGTTTGAAGATTTGGATTAAACAACTGTTTCTGATAACTCAGGTCAACTGGACTGATTTGTTGTCTGCTGTTACCAAAGCTGAGATTTAATCCAATGTGTAAATTCTGCCATTTTTCCACCCATTAAAATAACTTTATTTGTGATACTGTAAGTTCACTGTTCTGTGTCAGTCTGGCCACGGTTCTGAAAAGAAACCTGTGGATGTTCTTGGTTACTTCAAATAATGATGAATAGTAGCAATTATGACTTTGTGAAGGTTTCCAGTCATCTTTTTGGTTTTCTCAAAGTCTGATTTAAAGTACACTGCTGTGAATTTTACTGAAGATTCAACACGTAAACAGAAAAATCAGAACGTTTCTCTGATTATTTTTGTTACAAATATTTATTTTCAAACTTGACACGTTTATTTTTTATTTTTAACAGATTTATAGAAGAGCATCAGAACATGTCTTCCTGATTATAACCCCCTTGCTGTTTGCGAGGAAGGTGGAAATAACTTCATTAATCCTGGTGATTTTTCCTTATAAATATTTGGATTTGAGCTGTTCTTGTCTGTCTCATGCAGAATGATGACATGCATACAGGAGTGTGCTCTGTTCTGATTTATCCTCACACACACACACACACACTGAACAGCTCTTGCTGCCTAAATATGGGCAACAAGTTTTAGGCTGGAGCTCCAGCAGCTGCTGGGCTGTTCCTATCTGTGAGATCTCTTTTCTCCTTTCAGTCAAGCCCCACAGCTCGCTCCTGTCCACCTGCCCGAGGCTCCGTCAGGATAACAAAGTGCTCTTCTCTTCTCTGCTGAGAGCCAACGCACGCAAACATGGAGGCCATCAAGAAGAAAATGCAGATGCTGAAGCTGGATAAGGAGAATGCCATAGACCGTGCAGAGCAGGCCGAGGTGGACAAGAAAGGAGCGGAGGACAAATGCAAACAGGTGGGTTGATGGGAGCTCAGTTTGACATGATAAAGACGAGATCCCTGTAATTAAATATGCTGAATCGAAAATTAATCCTTGACAAATGGATCAGTTTTTAAATTAAAAATGTTTTAGACAAAAATGAAACCAAAAGTCTTTAGGCCTGACTGGGCTTGGACATAATGAGGCCTTCAGGAGCTGGAAGGAAGGATCAACTAGTAACGATTATGTTATAACCTTGAAAATGACATCACCAACTGTGAATCTAAACTCTGGTCTCTGGCGTCTGAGAGGCTTTAGTGAAAATCATCAGGAGACTGTGGATCTGCAGAAACCTTTGGAGTGTCGTTATTCCACAGCTGGATTCATTTGGGAATGTTTTCTCACAGTGTGTTAAAGTAAATAGTGAATTTAAAAAAATCTTTTTTGGACTAAACTGACATGGTTCTGGTTAAAAGAAGCCATCACTCTCACAGGACGTCCTGCCGGGACAAACCTTTCAGAACCCCCTCACGTTTATCTGTTTTCTCATCCATGTTCAACTGAGTGGAGCTTAGCTCTAACTACACAAACATCATGTTGGAGTAAAGATCAGTTGAAGCTACAATAAAGGACATAAAGGATGAAAGACATTTTTGTAATTTAGATCAAAATGGGGGAATTTTTTCTTAAAATGTTAACAGATCAAACTATTTCCTGACAGCAGGGTCTATACTGTACGTTCAACCATTCTTATAATGTGTTGCTGCTTGAACTGGTCAAACTTTCTTGTCTTTATTAATCAAGATCTTATACAGTGTTGTTCACAATGTGAAACACAATACAGATGCAAAAACCGAGAAAAAAAAGTGGAGGTGGATAAATAAACAAGAGTAGTTTACAATATTTTAACTTGGCCACATGATGGGTTAATTACTTTATTCTGCACACTAAGAAGGTAAAGATTTGAGGTACCCTATAAAGGGTGTCCACTTGTGAATATAGCTGAATTACCCTTCACTGTTAGTAAAATCTTCTCCACCCTCAAAAATATCCTGACAGTGTTATAGCAATGTAGATGGAGGTGTGGGAGATTTCCACTGGAGTAAAATGCAACGTCCAGTAAGAAGGGAACAGAGAGCTAAAATCTCATTTTGCATGGGAGATAGATGAAGCGTGGTCATTGCAACTCCAAAAATGGCAATTAGTAGGTCACTATGGAGAACCCACCCCCACCCCGAAAGTACAGAAAATAAATCACTGCAGAATTTGCAAACTTGGACAGAAGAAAAACATATGGGTCAAGTTGCAAGGTGAAGTCTGACATCTGTCACACTGGTCTAAAATTGAAGGAAAGGTTTAAAATAAATGGGATTTGGAAAAGTGGACTCTGTTTATTACTTTAAACTGTATAAACTGTAATCTAGCACATGGTGTACTTGATCGTGTGCTGAGAATCACCTTATCCCACCATGGTTCAGACAGTTCAGCACCTAATCACCAGATGAGTCACACTCAATTATCACTAGTGATCCACAAGTAAGAGGTGATTTCTGAAGTCAAACTTTCTACATAAACTTATAAACCAAGTGAACTTTAAAGGAAATAAAAATATTGTTTTCCACTTTGCCAGGCATTTATTGTTTTTCTATTATTCCAGATAAATAAAAAAGTAAGTTTGATTATTATTAACTACGATAGTTTTATGTCACAAGGTTCAGTGTTAATTTACCGTAGATACAAAATCCCAGTCCACTTCTCAGAAATGATGCATTTATTCAACTAATTTCCCTTTTTGCTGTCACTGAGTGTTGTGCATTTAATTTAAATATTTAACAGCCTGACTGACTGCGTCATCATCATCATTAAAAACAACATCCATGTAAACGCTGCACATTTCATACAATCTCATCAGAAGCCACGTAAAACTCTTAGAGGTTTATTTTTTATTTTACCTAAGCATATCTCAGAACCTTATTGTTAACCTTGTTAACCTTTCAATCAGAGAAGAATACAAGTTTTTACCATCTCTTGAGTTTTAAGGAGGTATAGGCCATTTTTTTTATTTTTATTTTATTTTGAGTATGTGACTAAAGATTGCTCTGACTTACTGTATCTTGTCTGGATGTTGGAAGAAGATGATGTCTCTGTTTGAGAGTTCAGCTTCTGTTCTAGTTCCTGGCAGTTTTTCAACATATTTCTCTTTAAGAGATGGACTCACTGCAGCTACTCTTCAGTTCTTTGGAAAGTGGAGCATCAGTTCTTACCTCTCAGTAGATGAGCAGACAACTTTACACCATCTGTATGTTTACTGCTTGTTAAATGTATCTGAAGTCCCTTTAAACAAGTGAGAACTTGAATGCTCTTAAGAATCTAAGTCCATTAATACCAATCTCAAATATTTCAACCACGCAAATATAATCTCAATCTCTATTTTTCAATCTCTAATGTTTCAACTGAATACATGCAGGAAGTAAAAGTGATGGAAGTTGCACAACTTATAAGGATGTTTGTTGAATGCTGTTCCCCTTTTTTGTATTTAAACTATTGTTTTCATCTTCTTGGTACCCATTTTCTCATTAGCGTTAGCCTCTTGATAGCTCCTTCCCCAGTCACTCAAAAATATCCAACATGACTGGCATTTGATTAGGATTAGAGCCTGCACTGTGTCAGTGAACCTCATGACCGACATGCCCATACTCTGATTGGTGGGTGCCAATCAAATGATGCATAGTTCACAAGCTGCTTTTGTTCAGAGATACCATTTTTATCATCCACCTGAAAATCTTAAAGTTCTAGCTGAAGTTTTGCAGGATCTGTGGGAGCAAAAACTAAAGTCCAACTAAAGCAGGGCAACACAAGATACAAAACACCAGAGCAGAACATGGAGGAGTGAACTGCAACGAGGAACAGAATGAAGAACAAACCAGGTGTATAACACTAAGAAGTTCTGATGGGACTCCTTCACCTTCAGCCTCTCACACCCCGAGTGTCGGGTTAGAGGATGGCTGCCAAGAGAGGCCCCAACAACTTTGCAGTCACAGCTCAAGGCAGTCCCCTCAACAATGAAGTTGCAGAACATACCCCACTTCTGCTGAGATCTGGTGGACGTTCAGTAGGAGGTGGGAGTTGATCCCTCTGAAAGGTTCTTCCACCAGGCATCCCCAGCAAACATTTACTACGTTTGTCCCACTGGGTTTGTTCAGCATCTTCCCTCAGCACCCGATCCAACACACACCACCAAGTGTTGATCAGTTGACACAGATCAACTGTCTTGACTACAAAGTGTAATCTATGTGACCTACGTTGTCCTGGTGCCATGTACACTTATAAATAAAATAGAATGAATCTTTATAGTCACGGCAAAAAGCATTGTTAAAAACAAACTAAAAACAGTGAAACACGGTTTGGCTTCCTCCTTTGGCAGCAAAACATTGTATGAGCACACAGTATTAAGATGGAAAAATAGCTAAATGTTTGTGAAGATTGTGAGTGCAATCATGTTCAAACATGGTGTTGGTCATGGACAAACCGTGAAGTCCAACAGAACGCCACGAGGGTTCAGATCAGACAGTCCATTCCTCCCAGTCACACCCTCCAGGTTGTTTGTTACTTCCTACATGGGCATTGAAGTCATTGAGTCCCGAGCTGGAGGACCTTCCAGCATCGCCTCTAAGGACTCCACTCCAAGAAGGCCACATACTCTGTACTACTGTTCAGCACAAACAAGAGTCTGAGTCCACGCCCCCCCCCCCCCCCCCACCCCGAAGGCACATGGATGCTGCATATCATCTACAGTCTGCTGGAGATATCTCCAAAGCACAAGCTTCAAGTTGGAAGGCCATAAGTAGGCCCACCCCATCATGGCACCTCTCACCACTGGCAATCCCAGGGTGGTATAAAGTCCAGTCCTTCTCAAGGAGATTGGTTCCAGAAGACCACACTGTGTGTTGAGGGGAGCCCAATGAGATCTGGTCACTCAATACCTCTTAACGTCACACACAAGCTCGGACTCCCACCAGAGATGTGATCTTCCATGTTCAAAGAGCCAGCTTTGTAAGACAGGGTCAGAGCACCAAGTCCCCAACGTTCATCTGCCACCTGTAGCACAGGAACTACGAAACGCAAACAGGAAAAATGAACTGCACTATCAAAATGCCACAGAAAACCCCGCATCGTGATGGTAAGAAAATCAACAAACTGAGTCAAGTTCTCCTTTGATTCAGTGAGACAGTGGAAGAAACCCCCAACAGAATCCTCCAACAGGATGGGCGGCCATTTACTGGGACTGAGGACAGAAACTGCACATGGATGCAGTATTTTTTATTGGATGCATTTTTGACTTTGAATGCACAACAAAAGTCTCACAAAACTTTCCTTTTGTGAAGAAAAGCACGACTTTACCATGCATCAAAAGTATAAGACAAATGGACTGATCACATGACCACAAACCTACTGTCCTCTAGTTGGCAGCCACCCCCTGTGGCCTGAAAGTCTTCATGGGATCATGGTGGCATTATTTATGTTCTGTTTATGTTTGTCAAAAGGCTTGTAAGGTGGATACCTGCATTCAGAACAAGTTCCAGTTTCCAGCCATAGTTCACTGTAACCGTACGGTTGTTGCATCTTCGCAGTGTATTTGACAGGATCAGGTGCGAGTCTTTTTATAGACATCAGTCACTGAAATGGACAACTGCAGACATTTCATTGTCCCCAGAGGACTGCAGCTTGAAACCATTACAATACCATTACGTCTCTGTAACATTTATTAGCGTGTCTATTTTGGTGTTAGCCTCGAAGAGCCTCACCTCCTTTAAACTGCCGCTACTCCTCAGTGCAGTTGTTTCTGGAGCTATCCCTCTGGATGTGGGATTAGAAAAGTTCAGTTCTATTTGTGAGCCACAGGCCCTACATGGCTGCAGGCTGAGACAGGCTGTGACAGGTGATGCAGAGAGGACATTTGTTCTGGGGATATTGTCATCAGGTCTCCTAGCTGTGGTTTACAACAACCTTTTTATAGTCCTCACAGCAGCAACAATCTTTGGCGATACATTATTAACATAGGGACAAAACTAAAGCAAAGTATTAAATTAATATTCTGAGTTAGGAGGGTGAAACTTAAAGAGTGATCCATCAGATGCTCTCTCTGTCAATTATTCAGAAGATTAAATGTTAATCAGCTCCGCTGGCATTTTATCCCTACATGCGATGCTGCTGCAGCACATCTGTGCTGTTGACCACCATCTTCTTGTAACAATCTCAGCCTGCAGTAATGGACAAACGTCAGCATCTAGCCATGGTCTCAACCACCAGCTTCTTCTTCTTGCTCTCTGTTGATCCACTCTGACAGATCTCAGTCTGACAGTTTGTCCTTTTCTAGTAAAATCCAAACCAAACCCTAAACCACAATTTGCACGTTGTTTCTTCCAGGTTTTTGTCTGTGGAATGAATGGCGAGTAAACTTATTAAGGCAGACATCATGTGACCAGACACTGTGTAAAACATTATATGGGCATTGCTTTTGCCAGCAGTAAGTCAGACCCCTTCAGGTTGGGAGTTGGGATTTGTCAGGGCTGCCCGTTGTCACGATTCTGTTCATAACTTTTATGGACGGAATTTCTTGGTGCCGCCAGCTGGCAGAGGGTTTCTGGTTCGGTGGCCTCAGGATTCCATCTCTGCTCTTTGCAGATGATGTGGTCCTGTTGGCGTCATTGTGCTGTGATCTTCAGCTCTCACTGGAGCGGTTCACAGCCGAGTGTAAAGCAGCTGGGATGAGAATCAGCACCTCCAAAAACCCAGAAAGGAAGAAGCAGGTAAAGGTAACGAATGGAAGTTTAGAGCTGTGATTATTTTTATTTTTTAGATTGGAGATGTTTGAGCTAATCTTTGTTTGGATTAGCCTTTACCACATCAGTCATTCTAGATATGAACTATTTTTCTCCACATTAAAGTTGTTCAAAAGTTTATCTGTGACAGGTGAGAGATATTTACTCCTCATAAAGTTTGTGCAGAACCACAGCTTCAGGAGCAGGATTTGTTTTTGTCTGAATTTGCGTGACCATGAGAGGGAACACCACTCAAACCATCAATGTTAACTCAAATGAGTAATTAGATTTTTAGTAGCAATTAATATCTGTGGATATTTTTTCTACAAACCTACTATAAAATATCCATTTCCTCTACAGGACAATATATTCTAAAGTTTTTTTTTTCCTGTGGATTCATCATCAATCCTATTGTGTCCTCATGTTATTTTTATTTCATGTTGATTTTATGTTGTCTGATTACAGATGATGAGCCAACCTACTCAACCATCCAGGACACAAGCTACAGCATGATTCATTACTAACACTCAGATCGCATCTTTTCCTCCTTTGAGATTTCCTGTACTCAAACCCTGTTGTCTGATAGAAAATCAGTGTCATAGTTCGTACAAAGTTTGAATTTTGTTGTTTGATACCAGTTAATTATAAATAAAAAGTTTTTCCAGTTAGTCATTTAGTTTTTTGTGTAAATAATAAAAAATAAAAACACCTAAGATGACAAATTGTGCTTTATTTTGTTGAATCTGTAGCTGGTAATCAGAGAATAACAAAACGATGTGAGTTATGTTCCTGGTCCATGTTTGGGTCTGGAGGTTTGCCACGCAGGGTGTTTTCCTCACATCATGCTGTAACTTTATCAGAGCTAATCTTCAGTTTTGTATTTGTTTGTTGTGTTTTTACATATTAAACCAAGAGTCACAAAGTAAAAATGTGTTTGCATTTCTTCTGATGTGAAAGTACCTGTGTTCATAACTTTTAATAAAATCTCAAGTTCCTCTATTGAGTTCACAGCTTGTTCAGCTAAAACATGCTTCCATCCATTATCATGTGTTTTATGACCATTTAAAAACGTAACTATGTCAGGTGTTGGGGGTTGATTTAGCTTTATGACTGAAGCACATTACTGGTTAATACTTCATCTTTTTATGCATCTGTCCAGAGAACACTTGATCAAAAGGAACACTTTTTACTTTGCCCAGTTGAACCAGTTTCTTTGGTCCATTTCTGATTGTCACATCACATCACCTTTTCTCAGCTCAGAGGTCAGGATTACAAAGTTATTCTACTATCCTCTCAGTAAAGTGACTCATTCCCTATAATTAATCTAACTTTACCTGCAATACATATTTCTGAAGGCTTTAAAGAGCTCTTTGATGATTAGATCACATCGGTTGTTATGACGGAGCTTTAAGGCCATGCAAAAAAAAAAAAAAAAAAAAAAAGCCATAAAAATACGAGAATAAAGTCGTATGAGATTTTTTTACAGCACTTTTTTCTTCCCATGAGTTGGATCCACAATGTGACCTGTCAATCAATCCAGTAGGCGTGTCAGCAAATGATCAATCTGAAGCTAAATGAGTCGTAATATCTAAACTCTGACGCAATTAAGCAGGTTTACTGCATTTTAACTGTGGTAAAATGAAGAATGTTGAACATGTTGTATTGGTTTTACAAATAAGGACATAATTAATCTGTCAGCATCAGATTATTATCAGTATCAGGACTGTGAACCTGCTTACAGTAAGGTGGTACGCTCTGATGGGCTGCAGCAGCTCTCTGCAGGTAAGGAGCATTTAGCTTCGGAGTGGTCATTTGTTGACACACCTACTGGATTGATTGACAGGTCGCCTAGTAGAGCCGACTCGTGGAAAACAATAAATAAGAGAGCTGTTAAAAAAATAAAGTCTCATACGACTTTATTCTCGTAATATTGACTTTATTCAACCTTATTCTCGTAATTTTATAGCTTTTAATTATTTTTTTTGTGGCCCTACAGCTCCGTCGTGACGTTAGTAAAGATAGCACCAGCTCAAAGTGTTAATAACGAATCAAATCAGACGCATCCATCTCTAAATCTTTCTTCTAATTATTGCCACATAATCTCAAATTTATAAAGATAAAGGATTACAGACTCCTCCTTTTATCAGTGTGGTGTAAAGAATATTTAAACCGTGAAAATAACTGTAAAGGACAATTTTGTCTTTATGTTGTCAGAGTTTAAAAAGAGCATCAAGTGTCTCCGTGTCCACACGAGTTGAAAACTAAAATGTTGACAGTGTTTTCCTATAGAGTCATTTTACGGTTAATGATCGCCTATAAACAATAAACGTTCCCAAAACAAGCAAAACTTAACATTCAAATTTCTGCTATTTTCATTCATACACTGTAGATTCCTCTTCATTGTGAGTTAAATGTCTCTGCAGGCGTTTATGTAAAGTTCTGGAGATTTTCAGGAGAAGTCGAGGCCGATGTTTGATGGTGCACGCTCTGCTTGAAGTCACGCAGAATGCTCTGATTTGATCAGATCCAGAATCACCTGGATGGTTGGGTCATCTGGAATAAGGACAGAGGAACAAATCAGATTCAGGACATTAATCTTTTTTTGGAGACAAACTGTGACGCTGTGATGCCTGACTTTACCTTCAAGGTTCATCCTGGGGTTCTCCAGCTTCTTTTCAAGCAAAGAATCCATCAGTTTCCTCAGATGTTTGAAGATCACACCAATCCGTACCGGAGCCTTAAAAAGCAGCAAAGAGAAACATTTTAATCTATAAAACCAAAGAAGTGACGGACCAAACAGATAAGAGAGTTGGGTTCAGACAAAACAACAAATATATTTCTTAGTGAATAGTGGGAACTAAATATATTTTTCGACAGTTCAAAGATGAAAGGATCAGCAACTATCTCACAAACTTACGTAAAAACATAAATATGTTAATTTTTATTCCTGCAAATCTTAAACAACAGAAACTTTTCATTTGTTGGCCATAAAAGTCAGGTTTCCGTGAGTATGCTCATAGATCTGTGACCTCTGACCTGGAAGTGGATCCACCCATCTAACGTGATGAGCTTCTCTCGGTGCTGAATGTCGATGTCGCCTCCGAACAGCAGCAAGGGGAAAGGAGGTATCAGAGTCGTGTCTCGCAGGTAGATCTTTGCGTATTTAACCTGACGAGGATCATTCATTAAAACGAATCCAAACAACTGATCAAGAAACATCCCACGGTTACAAAGAACACTCTTTCCCACCTTCTCCTGGTACAGCAGCCAGCCGTGCGTCTGCAGGTTTCGGTTAACAGATGAAGGGTGGACCTGCGCCTTGCCTTGAGGCGTCTCCACCATGCAGGCCACGCGTTCCAGCCCGTCCACCGAGGGGTTGCACAGCACCCGGGCCACGCTGTCGTAGAGCCCCGCCGACAGCGCCGCAGTCAGGACGGAGATGTCCTGCTTGGACGGCGAGGCTGCTCGCTGCTTCAGACGGGAGGAAGATGAACGGGACGACCAGAAACCCGCCTGCTCCATCATCCTCATCAGATCGTGCTTCGCATTCTGAGTGAACCACGGAAAGTATGAGATCATAAATGACAGAAGACGGAGAGGAAAGGCGTCGGCTTCGCGTTACCTCTAGTGTGACGAGAGCCGTTCGATTGAGGAAGTGTTTCCTGCAGTAGGACAGCTCGGTCCTCAGTCCTTCAGTCTGTGAGTTCTTCCACCTAAAACAGCAGAGGATGATGCAAGAATGACAAGTGGATCCTATAATAAAAGTTTGATTTCAAGCATCTTTGTAGGATTAATTGGCCCTGTCCTACCTGACTTATTATAATTATAACTTTATGCATTTATGTGTGCATAAAGGTAACAGATAGATTTTAAATGCTGGTCAGTGATTGGCAGAAAGGAAGTGGGCAGAATAAAATTAGAAATGCACCAATCTGATCTTAATATCGGTATCGGTACGATAGCGAAAACTGAAATGCACCGATTCGTTATTAGTATCAGTATGATATCGGGAAAAAAAAATCTCGATCGGTTATCAGTGACAATGTGACCGATTCGTAAGGACAAGAGCTGATTGCTGTTTATTTTAAATATCTGCCAACCAAGCTAGTGAAGCTTTTGTTTTTTACTATTTCAGCTCCTTTATTATTGATTCTATATTATATTTAGAATTCCTAAACCTTTGAAAGGTTTGTTAAATTACATTTTCATGTTTGACCAAAGATGTCAACCTATTTATTTCAAATTGGATGTTATACTCATAATTGCACTGACTGAACAAATTAAAGTGGTGTTGCTTTTCCATGTTTGACCAAGCTTGTGGAGCTACTGGTGTGTTTAAGTGCTCTGTACTGGTGCAGAGTTTTCAGTAAATTTGTAATTCAGTATGTTTGCATTAAAAAAAAAACTAATGTTTTAAGTTAATTATATAATTTATAGATTATCATTGTTTGAATTGATTATTTGAATTGATTTGTTTTTAAGAAGGGGCAGATAAAAGATTTTTTCTTCTTCTGCTTCCTTTCATTTTAGGTTTTGAATTTTTTTTTAAAACTCATCTCTCTATGTGATTTGTAAATTTTCTTTCTTGTTTTAAATCTGAAATGAATAAATAAATAAACAAATTAATTAATTAATAATTCAGCACTGTTTTTCAGTTTCAGATTGGTATTGAATCATTACTGAACCTCAGATATCGGTATCGGAAGTGGAAAAAGTGGATCGGTGCATCCCTAAATAAAATGCACAATCATTTATAAAGTGCATACATTTAATGGCGACCATGTTCACTGGCAAACCAAGACCACAGCCAATGCTGGTGGAAAATAATTCCAACTTAATGGCATTTGTCCAGGATTCTAATTGTATTTTTACTTTAAATATTTAATTCATCTTTATCCTGTGAGTGCTGAGTAAATCTGCAGGTTGTTCAACTTTTATTATCACTACAAAATGCAATTGTGAGAAAATTCTGCGGGACTCTAAATTATCTTAGACATCTCTGAGCAAAATACAGCAAATATCTTAGTTTTCTTTCCTAATATACAATACTGTATTTTGTTTTACTTTGACAAAATACTAAGTGATCCTTAAAAAAAAAGGTGTTCATGAAATTGCTCTTGGATTAAAAAAACCAAATACATAAAAATATAACCACATCGTGAAGAGATGCACCTGATCATCGTTTCTCAGCACTTGCTGCAAATGTTTCAGAAAAATTTCTAACACATCTTTAATAGGAAAACTAAAATATAGTGTTTTGAACTGGGCCGTACCCCAGGTATGCGTTGTATATGGTCAGGTGATCAGAGTTGGCCAACGCCAGAGCAGCTTTAGCCAAGTTCGCTTCCTCTTTTCGATTCATCGGTGTGGAAAAAGGAGACTTCTCTGTGATGGCCGCTGCGATAGTCGCCTGAAACAAACGTTGTAACACTTTTTAAATCATGTTGCTTCAACAAGAATCAATGTACTGTGAATATAAAAAGTAAAAAAGGAGCAAAAGATTAACTTGTATAGTGCTGATCCAGCAAGACGTACTATGGGCTCCAGGCAGCCGAGGATTGCTCCGTAGATGAGCATCTTGCCAATCTTCACGTTAACTGGCAGACTTGCTAAGTGATGCCCCAGAGGGGTGAGGACGTGGCAGCTGGGCTGACACGCACCGATCTTCCTCAGCAAGTTGACAGCGTTGCTGACCGACTGAGGCTGAGGAGCATCCAGGGCTCGGCTCAGAAAGTCCTCCGGGGAGCCGTACTGACATTTCTGCCAGAGAGGAGAACGACAAGTTTTGATGTTTGTGTGACATTTATTTTGTGGACGGCAAAGCCTCACTTATTTACCATTATGTGAAGACAGAGCTCCTCCAGTGGGACTCTCAGAATCTCTGGAATGGAGTAATCCGCAAAGGCATCAAACCTGAAGTAACGCACGTCAAACAAGAGCAGAAGTCTGACTTTAATTCAGTTCTGTTTATTTTATAGCACTAAGTCACAACAGAAGTCATCTCAGGGCCCTGAACAGAAACATTCCTATACAGTAGTCTCTCGTTTATCGTGCGCGGGGGTGTGGGGTGGTCCCAACCCCCCGACCCACCGCGATAAGTGAAAAACCACAAAGTAGGGATACAGTAGTCCAAGTTCAAGTAAACTTTATTGTTATTAACATCTCATGTGGTACATGAGATGGAACGAAATTATGTACACAAGTAATAGTAGTAGTTTATTTTAATATTTACGTATAGACAGGTATATATTAAGGCATTTTAAACCCTTTCCA
>JARVLU010000528.1:10381139-10395618 GCA_031762415.1 Simpsonichthys santanae | reverse complement strand
AGAACAAGATGAATAACTTTCTAATTTTTCTAACTAATACAATACACTACACATAGAATATGATACAGTACACATCACTTATTAATTTAGAATAACTCATGTATGATTCCTACAGGTGAAAGTGATCACACATGCTGCTTTGTTGCTGCTGGAGGACATCACTGTTGTGTTAGGTCTGTGTTCTCTGGCTCTATCTCCTGGCTTCATCATGTCATTTCAGCTGCTGTGTCAAGCAGAACAACCTCCATCTGCTTCTCGTCAGTAATCAACTCGTTCTTCATAAGAATGACTCTCAGTTGTCTAGTGAATCTTTTGTTGCCAACAGTGACAAAACCTTCTCTTGTGTTGAATAATACAAGAAAGAACCTGTTTCTAGTGATCTCCTCACGTTGTCCTCCCTGGAACCTCTGGTCTGCTCCAAGCCTGCCTCTCTTGAAAATCTGCTGGAAGACTCCTGGACCCAACCTTCTCCGCTCTAGCTGCCTGCTCTCATGCACAACATCTACTCCTCTCCTCGTCTGGATATCTTCCACCTGAGCACAGAACCACAGCTTAACCGTTCTCCCCGGAACATGAACAACCAAATGGACCTTACCCTGCTGGTTCCAGCTCCGCCTGTCTGTTTAGCTTTTTACTCTGATCTGGTCACGAGTCTTTTCTTGGTTCTGGTTGATCTTGTGCAAGCCACACATGACACAATGGAGGGAACTTGACCTGCTGGCACACAGTGTCTCAATCTGATTTAAGGTGCACATACTTGGCAGTCCCTACTGAGCGGTGCCATGCCAGGTGATCGTCCTCATGCACCTGATGCCCAGATAAACCAGTCTCCAACACCACAGGTCAAACTTTGTTGATGTGCAGCAACTCATTTCTTCACTTCAATTATTTAAGGAATAAGCCTCTAAGTTCTACCAAGCTCCAGAGTGCCTCTGTGTTTGCAGTGATTATGTTTTTAAACACGTGAGTAAAGTTGGAGATGCCTCAGCTTCAGTGGTGCACCCCTGGTTCACTTCACATCTAATTTGTGGACAGTAAGTGTCTAACAATACTGGATGAGGAAATATGCAACCATCATTCTCTTTACTTCTACCTTTGTCTATTTAACCTGTTCTTGTGTAAATAGTTATCTACAATCCATTTAATGTGTGTATTGTAAACAAATCTAAAATATACATTTAGGTTAAAAAACCTCGAAGTAAACTGTTTAATGGACTTCTTCACTCAATTCAATTCAGTGTATTTGCTGTATATGGCACCAAGTCACAACAGAAATCATCTCAGGGCACTGAACGTATATAAAAGTAAGTTAATGTGACACACACAAAGGCATCACATTGTTTTGTTTTATTAGTGATATGATAATTGTGGAGTGGAAAGTCCATTGAATTGAGTTGCTGTACCTAGTTATACCACAAGAGGGCAGCACTCCCACTGAGGCAACTTTGGGGCACTCCTTGATCTGCCCTGCAAGTCCTGCAGACAGTAATCCAACAATGTTCAGTCAGGTCATCTGGATGGTTTCTTTTTTTTTTGCTGAGACGTTTCATCCTTCATCCAAAGGATTTCTTCAGTCTGAGGAGGCACAAACAAACTATAGTCACACAAATATCACACTCCTGTAGTGTAACAAAACCAGTTTGCTGGTGATACAATGGTTTCTGGGGTCCATCCCTCTCCCCCGTCAACTCCTCTGGGGCAGTCATGCCAAAACGGTTAAAAACACCAAAGTTCATGCTCAGTAATCCAGATACAAATCCAACAATGTTCAATCAGGTCATCCATGTTTTTTTTGTTTTTTTTCTGAGACGTTTCGTCCTTTATCCGAGGAGGCACAAACAAACTGTAGTCCTACAAATACCACACTCCCACAGTGGAAAAAACCAGTTTGCTGATGATATGATGAAAAAGAAACGGTGTTTGAAAAAGAAACCAAACACTTGGACCTTGCCTATGCCCTCCAGCTGTTCTCGTGTCTCCTTCCACATGCTTCTAGAGATCTCTGAACACACTCTCTCTCACTTGGATTGTTACTTACTGGAAACAAAGACGGACCTAATACCATCACCAGGATCCTATCTGGTTCCTGTTATTGTTGCAATGTAAATAAAAGCACTGAACTCATCTTCTTGTGTTGAGTGTTCATTCATCCTCACTCTCCTTTCACTCTGGGTATTCAGATCTTATGACAACAATCATGTCTTAAAGACATAAAAGCCTGGATGACCCTTAAATTTCTGCTTTTAAATTCAGACAAGACTGAGGTTTTTGTTTTTGGACCTGAGCATCTTAGCAATGAATTTTTCAGGCTGTCGCCCTCCGTATGTCATTAATCTGGCCTCCAGTTCTAATGTTAAAAAAATCTTGGTGTTATTTTTGATCAGGACAGGTCTTTTAAAAATTAAAATTAAAAATGTTACTAGAACCGGCTTCTTCCACCTGCGTAATATCACTAAATTTACAAACATCTTATTTAAAAATAAATCAGGAAAAACTAGCTCATTTGTCACATCTAGACTGGACTGTTGCAATGGTTTATTATGTGGGTGTCTAAAAACTTCTTTAAAAAGTCTTCAGTTGATCCAAAATGCTGCTGCCAGAGTCTTAACTGGAGTTAGTGGGAGAGATCATATCTCTCCAGTTTTAGCTTCGCTCCATTGGCTCCCTGTCAAATTAAGAATCAAATCCAAAATCTTACTTCTAACCTACAAAGCTCTCAACAACATAGCTCCATCTTATATTCGAGCTCTTATTGGTCCATATTTTCCTAACAAAGCACTTCGCTCTCAGACTGCAGGTTTACTCGCGGTTCCTTCCTATAGAGCTTCCAAAAGCAGAATGGGAGGAAGATCTTTCAGTTATCAGGCTCCTCTCTTACAGGACCAACTTGTTTCTGTCCATAAGACTGACACATTGTCCAGTGCCTGTTCTGACCCATATTTAAGGACTCATCTCACCCTGCCAGATTATCAGACTTTTCATGGTACCTGTTATCCAGCCATCTTGTTTCTTGTTCACGCCTTGCTTTTTGGATTTTGACGTCAAGCCTCATCTTGTGGATCTACTGTTCTGCCTGCTCCTCATATGGTTTCTTTCTGCTCATCTGCCTCTGGTTTACTACTTATGACTATGGATTCTGGATTACAGTTTGACATTTGGATTTGCTCTTGGACCTCTTACTCCCTGTGTGACCCCCACCTCTACACCTGGACCTTGTCTTTGGATTACCCCTCTGATCACGTTTGTCACAGCTCTGCAGCGGCTTCACCCAGTGACTGTGAGGTAATCACTTCAAGCTCTGACAGGTGGCTCTCACCCCACCTGTCTGAAGATGTGTTCCTGCAGCTGGATTCTGACTCCTGATTTTCAATAAACTTTTTAACCATGCTTGTCTGGCATGTACAAATCCTAAAACCCCATTCTTGTGAGTTATGCTGCCATAGACTTAGACTACTAGAGGAAAAATTGACATATTTTCCACAGAATTAATATCTTAACATGCAATCTTCAACCTGACATTTTCTATCTGTTCTTCCTTCCTGTCCTCTCAAACCCAACCGGTCGAAGCAGATGGCTGCTTGTCCTGAGCCTGGTTCTGCTAGCCGTTTCTTCTCATTGAGTTTTTCCTTTCCACTGTTGTTTTCGTGCTCGCTCAAGATGAGTCTGCAATGAAGTTAAACTCAAAGCAGTCTGTTTCTCATAAATAACTTATGACTGATTCTGTACAGTACCCTAGTATGAGTTGTTTGGGGAAGTCCAGAATCAAGGTCCACTGGAATGGTCTGAGGTCATATACAGGTTGTCAGAATTTCTTATCCAAATCCAGGGCACAAGAAAAGAGGCGTAGTCAAGGTGAGGAAGAGCCGAGTCGTTACCGTGGTCAGGAAAAAGATCCAAATTAGGCAGGGAATAAGCAAGGTAAGGAAACCAAGGGGTCAGAACCAGGTAGGCAAACAACGCTGTGGCATGAACGCTGGACATCTACTACTTGGTAAGGTTCAATAATCTGGCTCTGGTGGATTCTGGATGTGGAGTTTATAAATGTAGATGAACAGGTGACGTTGATGAGTGCTGATTGCTGTGGAGAAACGGGAAGTATGGCAAGGCTTGGAGGGTTCAGGCTTGAGCTGAAGGACAGGTGACAGGCAAACAGAACATGAAAACAAGACACTATGGCAGGAAGGGGCAGAAACGTGACAAAGAAGTGAGCTTAAAAGTGAAAGTAGCAAAATGCTAGCTAAAAGTAGCATCCTGTTTACTGAAAATTAAACGTAGCTAAATGCTATAGCTAAAAGTAACAAAATACTAATCCAAAACTAAATGTTGTAAAACACTAGCATCTAGCAAAAAACTAAAGGCAGCAACAGGCTAAAAGCTAATTGTATCAAGACTAGCATAACACTAGGCTAAAAGAAGTAAAAGTTGAGCTAGAAGCTAAAAATACCAAAAGGCTAGCTAAACAGTATAAATAGAAATGAAGATATTTCAAAATACAGTATTTCTCAGGGGAAGTATTTGTGAATAAAGTGAATTATTTGAAATAAAAAGTATAAAAGTAAAAAATACAAATGGGAAGAAAGCTCTGCTGCTACCACACACACACAAAAAAAGCATCCATACATTATCTTTACCCGCCTTTTCCTTTTTGGGTCACCGATGCCCATGTCCAGCAATCACTGTGCGAGAGACAGGGTACATCCTGGACAGGCCTCCAGTCCATCACAGGGACACATGGAGACAAACGAGACAAACAACCATTCACTCTCTCACTCACACCTCGGGACAATTTAGAGTTACCAATCAGACTAACATGCATTTTATTTTATTTTATTTTTTGGTCTGTGGGAGGAAACTGGAGTACCTGGAGAAAACCCATGCATGCACAGAGAGAACATGCAAACCCCACCCAGAAGTGTCCCCAGACCAGGATTTGAACTGGGGCGACCTGTTCACTGAAAGGGAGCAGCTCTATCAACTTCCCCACCATGCTGCCCCCAAAACACTTATCTCTTAAATGAGCTTAACACTGTAATATACAGATCTGTATAACTGATTAAAATGCAAAAAGTGTTCAAAAGTAGCTAGATTACCAAAATAAAGTGCAGAAAAACAAGGAAACAGGAAACCAGCAGTACGAATGCCGAATAGGGAATTTATACAGATGTTTCACAGTAATTGTCTCATCTTTATTGTAAACATTAAGATCTTATTCTTAGTCCATTTATACAAATCGTTCCTGCACAGCTGTTGGCTAATTTAAAATGATGCTGAAATTATCTATTGAAATATATTGACAGAACTAAGCTTTACTGCCTTGAACCGTCTGGCCCTCTTCTATGAAAAAGGTTAGCTTTTGTAGGATCTTATTGATCAGTGGATTACCAGGAGGCTTTAATGGAACCAAAGCCTTGATTAGTCGGAGGGCTGCTGGAATTTGTAGTGGTTGAAAGGAAACACATCACTTTTAGACTTTATTGTTTCCCTTGTTGAACTGCACACACAAATATTCATTTAGTTGTTAAGTGAGTTTTTGTTTGTGTAGCCTGCTTTTCCATGTTCATTTGTCAGATTTTGATATTATAATAAAACAAGTCTTATTTTTAGTTTCATTATTTGTACATCTGATTACATGTTTGAGCCAATCTAATTCAATGGTGGCCACAGCTTGTAGAGGTCAGCAAACACAAAAAGAATACAACTTAATCATTTTGAGGACCTCTGAACTAAAACTTGATGTGGTAGTATTTGAGTCATTCCCAACAAATTGTACAAGGATGTTCTTTCAAAAATGCTTGGCATGGAAAAAAAAAAGAAGCCAGTTTTTGTTCATTTTTCCATTTGTATTTGAAAATTCTTGAGTGGCACATGACCTCACTTTCCAAATCCATCTATGAACATCTATGCATTATTGTTTGTATTTTTGACAAATTAGATTTTTTTCATAGCTTCTTATAACAAATGGCAAGTCTATTTGTAAAACATAGATTTTGTGAGGATCTTTATGTAATTTGTGCTAACTAAATAAATAGGCTCTGCTGGCTTCAGGCAACTTTCTGGACGTGTGTTTGTCCTGCATTTCCTGTGTCAGGTTTTGTATCCTGAGATTTTAATCAATATTCAGGGCACTAATTCAGAGGCCTGACAGGAAGTGCTCCCCCACAGATACCATTACTGGTATTAATTCTGCCTGAGGAGTGGATAGGGTCACAAGAGTGTCAATGCTCAGTGTGGCGATAAACTGACCTTTTGGACAGTCCTCATCTTGTTTAAATCCAACCCCCCTGCCAAGACCCACACACCACATTGGATTATTCTCCTAACCTATCTGCTGGGTTGGGGGCTGGGAAGTTAACTGTTCTAATGATGTTCTAGAAGCTTTTATAAGCTTGATGTCAGAGAAAGTTTGAGCTTTGTGGCCAAAATCACCACTTTTATTTATCCCGTATTACCTGAAACAAATTGGATACAAATGCTGCTGCCAATAATATTTACATTATTATTCCTAATCAATGTAACTTAAGACAGAATGGCTATAACTCAGTCAGTTTTACAGATGTTGAGCTACATTTTGAGGTAGCCTGAGTGTCATGCACAACACATCATCTGGGCGTAGATTCTCGTGATATTGTGTGGGACTGCGCAAAATGTTATTTTCAAGCTTTGACAAAAACAGTAGTTGTTTTTGAAACACAAGATAATCTTAGTTTTAAGCTCCAGTGTGAAATGCTATAAAGGTTAAAGAAATCCCAGCTGTGAAGATATCTCTACAGATTGTTTTCTTTAAGATCAGACTGTAAACCAGATGACAGAAGTTCATAAAAAATACCTTGCTGTTGTTTTTCCACTTCGGTGTTGCTGCTCGAGTTCTCAAAGAGAAGGTTGCAGGATCACATCCCGGCCGGTGGCCTTCCTGGGTGGAGTTTGCATGTTCCCTCCGTGCACGGGTGGATATTTTTCTGGGTACTCTGGTTTCCTCCCACAGACCAAAAACGTATGTTAGGTTGATTGGTAACTCTAAATTGTCTCTAAAACTGTCCTGGTGTAAGTGAGAGTGAATGGTTGTCTCGTTTGTCTCTATGTGTCCCTGTGATAGACTGGAGACCTGTCCAGGGTGTCCCCCGCCTCTTGCACAGTGATGGCTGGATACCAGCGACCCAGAAACGATAGGTGAAGATACCTAACAGACAGATGTTTTTCAACTTTGCATTTTTCTGCCCACACAATGCACTACACTACTTCTCTTGACTGAAGAACGACCACAGCCTTTTTATCTTTTTCTGAAATGATGTAATGTAACAAATTCTGGCAATTTTTGTTGTAAGTGAATAGTCGAAGTTCAAATTTTAATCTAAAAGTGCTTCAATCTAATTGTAAAGTACTGTATTTCCTGTTGCATGCATTTGTAAGAGTTTCAGTATTTTACCCTGTTGTGAGGATTTTTCCAGCAGTGCTTTCCTATTTCCTGGTTCCTGTGGGGAAATTATAATAAGCATAACCAAAATGAGCTCCACATTATGGTCCGTTCCTCTCACCCCTTTATGTCTGTGCCTTAAATAATGCAGAACCCATTAAAAACAACCACAGTCAAAACAGAAAAACATTACTGTATACAGTATACATTTCCTGGCATTCCTTGAAGGCATGTTTATTACCTGCTGACTTTCATGCCATTATTTTAGACTAAGGTCATCTTTTCATGAAAAACGATGATATTATTGCTATTTGGTCAAAACCCTGAAAATTGGTGATCCAATTTGATATTGCAAAATACAAAATGAGCAATTAAGTCTCAGATTGTCTGTTGTACAGTGGTGCTTGAAAGTTTGTGAGGTCTTTAGAATTTTCTATATTTTTGCATAACTATGACCTAAAACATCAGATTTTCACACAAGTCCTAAAAGTCGATAAAGAGAACCCAATTACACAAATGAGACCAAAATATTATACATGATCATTTATTTATTGAGGAAAATTAGCCAATTTTACATATTTGTGAGTGGCAAAAGTATGTGACCCTTTGCTTTTGGTATGTGGTGTGACCCCTCTGTGCAACAATAACTGCAACTAAACATTTCTGGTAACTGTTGATCAGTCCTGCACACCAGCTTAGAGGAATTTTATCCATTCCTCCATGCAGAACAGCTTCAACTCTGGATGGTTTCCTCATATTAACTGCTGCTTCAGGTCCTTCCACAACATCTGGATTGGATTACAGTCAGGACTTTGACTTGGCCATTCCACAACATGAACTTTATTCTTCTTGAACCATTCTTTGGTAGAACAACTTGTGCGCTGAGGGTCATTGTCTTGGTTCATGACCCACCTTGTTGTGAGCTCCAGTTCATGGACAGATGTTCTGACATTTTCCTTCAGAATTATCTGATATAATTCAGAATTCATTGTTCCATTAATGTTGTCAAGCTGTCCTGGCCCAGATGCAGCAAAACAGGCCCAAACCATGAAGCTACCACCACCATGTTTCACAGGCAAGGTTCTTATGCAGGAATGCAGAGTTTTTCTTTCTCCAAGCATAACGCGTTTCATTTAAACCAAAAAATTATATTTTGGTCTCATCCGTCTACAAAACGTTCTTCCACCAGTCTTCTGTCCACGTGATCTTTAGTAATCTGCAGACAAGCAGCAATGTTCTTTTTGGAGAGTTGTGGCTTTCTCCTTGCAGCCCTGCCATGCACACTATTGTTGCTCAGTGTTCTCCTGATGGTGGACTCAAGAACAATGACATTAGTCAATGTGAGAGAGGACTTCAGGTGCTTAGAAGTTACCCTGGGGGTCCTTTGTGACCTCACCGACTATTCCACACCTTGTTCTTGGAGTGATCTTTGTTGGTTGATCACTCCTGCAGAGGATAATAATGAAATTGAATTTCCTCCATTTGTACACAATCTGTCTGACTGTGGATTGGTGGAGTCCAAACTCTTTACATATGTTTTGTCTTTTCCAGCCTGATGAGCATCAACAACTCTTTTTCTGAGGTCCTCAGAAATCTCATTTGTTCCTGCCATGACCCACTCCCACAAACATGTTGTGATGAGCAGAGTTTGACAGATCCTGCTCTTTAAATCAAACAGGGTGTCCACTCACACCTGATCATCATCCCATTGACTGAGAACATCTGACTCTAATTTCACCTTCAAATTAACTGATAATCCTAGAGGTTCACATAGTTTTGCCACTCCCAAATATATAATTTTGGATCATTTTCTTCAATAAATAAACACACAAGTATAATATTTTTTGTTTAATTTGTTTAACTGGTTTCTCTTTATCTACTTTTAGTACTTGTGTAAAAATCTGATGATGTTTTAGGTCACGTTAATGCAGAAATAAGCACCACTGTAAATGACTCTTAGCTACTATACTAAACTTTAGCTCAGCATCTGTAAAAATTCAGTAAAGTATGGTCGTCTTTGTGCATCCTCAAATAATTGGAGTGGCCATATTAAATTGGATTGACCCCAAAAGTCAATAACTTGCACATGTAAACATTATTTTATGAAACTTTCATTAAAATCCATCCAGTTTGTCCATTCATGAGATATTTTGATAACGTGACAGTTGAACATGAACACACAGAGAAGGGGCAAAAATAAATAAATTAAAAAAATATATATAATCTATATATACAGTATATATATCACAATAATAATAATAATAAAATACAAGCTTAGAGAATTCACAGAGCAAAATCATTTTATTTACGAGCTATACATTCTTCATTAAAACATGGTTGAATGTGATATAATAATATTTGATGAAAAAAATAATAAATGAACAACTTTATACATGTAATACACATATACACGATGGCACACAGGATCTTATGTCTGTCTTCCTCCTCCCTCCTTTCCTTGACAGATAACACACCCTTCCACTATAATCAATGGGGAGTGGTGCTGGAGGGGGCGTCCACTGCAGCTCGTCCCGTCTATGATTCGCTGACGTGCACTCTAATTGGATCAAGTAGGAACTTGCTTTGCTGGATGCTTTGTGCTGGGATTGGGAGCAGCCTGCAAACCCAGCGGAAGTGAGGCAGAGAGGGAGGAGGCCAGAGGCTGCTGTGTGGAGAGAAAAGAATATGATAGGAGGAGTGAAGGAAGAGGGAGGAAAAAAAGAGGAGTATCCAGTCTTCTCCCACTCTGCTGTGTGCTGCTGCAGCCCCCCTCCCTCACTCTATGACTCTTTTTTCTGTTCTTTTTGCCTTACTCATCTGTTTCTGTGGCTGCACTGAAAGGAAGGACACCTGCCGCTCCCTGATGATTCAGCCTTTCAGCTGCTTGGAGCACTTCAAGTCCAGATAGCATGTCCCTCCTGGTACTGCAGTGCTCGTCCATCCTGCCCTTGACTAGACAGTTGCTGCAGCCGGCCCATCACGTTGAACACCGCCCCTTCTCTTCCCCCTGCCAAAGTGTTCAGGTGAGTCAGTGCTACTTTCCATTGCTCTCGACTATAACACAGGAAACAGTGAACATTTTCTTGGATCTGAATTGTGTTCTGCTTGCAGATATTATGAGAACTGTAGAATATTCTGGTTGTTCTTTTTCAGGAAACATGTGTAAAGAACTGCTTGGATACAAGCTTTCTGCATACCTCCTGAACTGCTGTCAAGCTCTCCCTTTCTGAAGGGCAAATTTTTCTTTCCCCGTCTTCTCAAACCGTTGCTCGTACTCTGCAGCCTCGTGTTGGAGAACATGGACACCGGTAGCAGATGGCAGCTGTGTGATGCTCTGTTTTACTAGTTGAAGCCTTCTCAAACACTTTTCCAGCAGTTCAAAAGGATGACTGAGGGAGTGGAGGACTTCTCTGCAGGGCCAGCTCCCTCTCCTGGAAAAGCCTCCCCCACTGGCTCTCCTCTCGATTCTGGACCAGTCCCAGAGGAGAAACCAGAGGAGACAGAGGCAGCTGGTGAGAGCAGGGATGAGAGTGTAAAGGGAATTACAGAGGAAGCCAGTGGTGGTGGTGGTGATGGGGAGCATGAGAGAGCTTTGGGAATCGTGGCCTTGCCAGCGACCTGCTGCGTGTGCATAGAGATGGAACAGATTAACCATTGCCTGCACTCTGAAAAAATCTGCATTCTGCCCATCCTGGCCTGTCTGCTCAGTTTAGCCCTCTGCACAGCTGGACTCAAATGGGTCTTTGTGGATAAGATCTTTGAATACGAACCCCCCACCCACTTAGATCCCAAACCTATCGGACAGGATCCTATTATTATATCGGTTAACCCCACACTTGGAATCACTGTCTCAATTCCTCACTCAGCTCCAGCCACCGTCTCCCTCACCACAACCATCGCCATTAGCCCAGGACATCCTGAGGTGTTCTTGAATGAGAAATCTACAGCTAGGCCGTTTCTGCCTCAGACTCCAACATATCCTTCAGTCACGCTCAAATACAATGCTGAACGATCTACAGTTACGAAGCAGAGTCCCCACCCACAAACAACACAGGAGACAAACAAGTTCATCCAGACCCTATGTAAGTATCTAACAGTCTTCCAAGAAATATTTTTAACAACAAAATGGTCTTTAGCATTGAAGTACAAAAATGTAACCACGAGGATACAAGCTAATCTCAAAAATCAAGTTTATTCCTGATTGAAGAAGTTTGAATATATTTTTGCCCTTCAGATGGACAGATTTAGTCATTTATAAATCAAATTGAGATTTTAAAGCCGGTGTGGTGGTTTTAGTGCAGAGGAAGCGTTCAGAGACAGCTCTTTGATGTGTTGCTGTCTTCTCTCAGCTGTTATCGGAAATTATCTTGAACACATACAGGTTAGGACTTGCACTGTGTATTGTCCACGTCTTTTTTACTGTTGCTTCATAGGTAGGCGTGGAGCAAACAGCCAATGTGCAACTTCTAATGTTTACTCCTAGAGTTTATGTACAAAGCATCCCTTCAATTGCAGTGGTTTGCTCAGACGTTTAAGTAAACAAATGCCACAGAAGTATAGATATTCACCATCAGTAGTGAGGAAGTCACAATGGAAAACTCAGATGTATTCAATGTGACAGCCTTGATGAGAGCTGGTCAAGTTCTCGGAAAATTCATACAAAGTAGGAAAGGAGCTTCAGAGTTTTCTTTATTTTCACCTTTAACAGAAAAGAAAAACAAGAATAAATCGTTCATAAAAAGAAAAGTGTGTGTGTGTGTGTGTGTGTGTGTGTGTATGCACACGTATATGCTTACGTGCATATGTAGACATTTGTTTGATACATTTTAAGACAATTTCTGGTCTAATAATCTAGCTTATAAGGACCGGTAGTCCTTATAGGAACTGAAGCCTGCTCCTAATGTGGTAAAATGCCTTTTTTAAGTTAATAGTTAAACAAGACTCCATGTTCATTAGGTTTAATTTAGAATTATGAATTATGATGAGGTATGAACTGGTAATGGTTGGGCTGTGGCAGCACAGAGGTCAGTGTCACATTCTTATAATCCTCCTGAGGCTGCAGGTTTGAGCCCAGGTTGCACCAAGAAGGGCACCCAGAGCAAAGTAACTGCCAACGCTTTCATGCAAGTTTGCATGCAGTGGTGACTCCTGCAAAAGGTACAAGCTGAGTGAAAAACCACAACAATAGGCATTATGAAGCCCCAGTTACACTATATGATGACCAAACTACAATTTAAAAACATCAGTAGGAGCTTGGCTGGTTTTTGTTTTTTTTGCAGGGCCTTCTTAATGTCTTCAGGTGTGTATTAAGCAGATGGTGAGCTCCCAATTATACTGTACTTGATAGTTATGAGCATGTGCAAAATGTCTAAGTCACAGTTGTGGTGGTCTGTCATTGTGATGGCAGTTTACCAGGGTCATGGATGGAGCATGAGGGTGTCTGGTGGTAGTGTAGCCATGACGTAGGGCCCATGCATAATCCTTAAGAATTTGTGAAAGGACTGGCCACAATGGCCTCATGCCTGGGTTAGACCATGATTGTTGCAAGATCATGAAATAAGCCTTGAGCTGACATGAAACTGCACCTTGATGTGGTGGCAGGCATGTAAAAGTTGGTGGGGGTGCAGGAGGATGTCTTGGTGGCACAGGAAATAGCACAGAAACTATGTTTGGTGAATATTAAGGGTGTTTCTGCATCATGGTTGCCTTCAAACTCAACGTTTTTCACACTTGTTGCAGTCCAGTAATGTTCTCATAGTTTTTGGAGAACATAATTGTCAATCACGGTGAAGGGGACCTTAGGGTTAGCATGGTATCTAACTGGGCTGTGACTGTTAGATACTAGTTAACAACTCAAAATTATGAGAAAATAGGCAAATTTTCCATGGCAGTCTGACTTAATTCTGACTGTTCTGCAACAAATAACCTAAAGAGTTTGGCTGTGTTTTTAGTAGCTGGTTTTTATTGTAAATTATGACCTATTTTTTTGTACACAGCCAGCAAAATTTTATTTTAGGTCACACACATTGTTTTGCTGCTGGACCAGTTTTATAATGATAATTTGTTATAGTTTTGAGACCTGAACATTCTGCTGCAGTCTTGGATGCTTTTTTATCAAAGTGGAGCTTCTGTGCAGGTGTCTATGTGCAGCTCTATAATTAACATAAGATAACTTGGTATGGCTTTAAGACACCTATGACAACCTTTTGATTTTTTTTAGATTTGTCACAAAGTTTTTGAGCATGTTCCAATTTCGAGTGTCAAAGCTGCAAGCCTTTGTGACTCGTACAGGTAATTGAAAAAGCCAACAAATGTTCTGAGGTATTTTGAAGACCCCCCTCGTTAATCCTGTTCCCCAAATAGTCACCAATAGTTGCAACCCAGTGAGATATTGACTTTAGGATTTGGGTTGACTTCACAAATGGATAGAAGTCAATATAATTTTATAATCTGGATAGAAATACAAACCTATATTTGTGTATTCTTAAAAAAATATGTATTAGTTATTCATTAAACCTTGTGGGTAAACATGCAAAGTTGTTCAGGCAAAGCAACATGTCTAAGGTCATGTGGTTCAGTGCTTTAAAGATTTTGTATCCAAGCTGTTCCAAACTTTATAATTTGATCTGTTGCAGTCAGTGAGTTTTCACCATCAGCAAGCATGGATTTAATATTCAGAATTTTTCTTATACTGTACTGTAGTTCCACCTATATTAAGATGTGTTAGCTTTGCCCCTCAAATGCAATGTGAGCATTATTTATTTCTCTACAAATGAACACAGACACAATGAAACTGCACTCTGATGTAATAACAACACACATTCAACTGTAAGAAATTAACATCAGACAGAAAAATCTTGTTGAAACATATCCTATTAAAATGACAACTAACAGAGCTATGTAAATAGCTGCCAGAGAGGATGACAAAACCCCTTCAGAAAAACATTTGGCCAGTTTCTTCTTCATTCAGAGCATCACATCAGTGTAATTCTTTACAACAGTTTTTCCGACAGCCTTCATCAGAACACTCATTCAAATGCAGAGAAAATGACTTTCTGAATAAGAATG